>VYXB01005862.1:0-52285 GCA_013397135.1 Pachyramphus minor | reverse complement strand
GGGGGGGAGGGGCCGCGCGGGGCCCGAGGGGGCTGAGGGTCACTGGGAGCTCGGGGGCCCAGGGCCGTAACTCATCCCCGCGCTGCAGCCCCGGCGGCCCTGGCAGCGGAGCTGGTCGCCGTTCAGCGCAGCAGGGGGTGGCGGGGCTGCAGGTGGAGAGGGAGGGAGCGAGCGCTGGGAACAGCCCCGCCGTGGCCCCAGTCACTTGCGAGGCGCGGCGGCCGTGTGCGGACAGCAGCACACGCTCCAGCCGGAGCGGGGCACGGTCCAGCTGCTCCCAGTGCAACCACTGCAGTGTGCGAGGGCAGCAATCCCAGCTCCAAAGTGGGCTGAATCTGTGAGCAGGCACTGCCACACTGGCATCCCCCGAAATGGTAATGAATTATTATAATAAACACCTCCCACCCCCTCCGGTATTTACTTTAAAAAGCAGCTCAATGAAGGTGAAGTGCTGTGCATCGTCAAGCAATTCCACATTGTCATGAGAATTATGGGTGCTTTTCCAACTCTTAAAAGCTATGCTTTCTTTTAGAGCAATTTGAATTCTCCTTCCCCCGAGTTTTGGGATAATCACTACATGTTTAACATAAAATACATACCTCTGCCTTTATCCTTTTATGCAAGATACACATAATCACAAATCATTTTGCAGTTGATCTTTCCAGGCCATACTGTGTCTAGCAGGTGCTCTAATATTAAACACAGTAAATTCATGCAGCGATTTCTTTTAAAGTTAGAGGTTTAGTAAAATCCCTGGTGTTAGCACTTTTAACAGTTTGAAGTTTACATGTTTACAGGCAGAACTGCACAGGATTCTGTAATGAATGGCCTAATTTAGAAATGTTCATGTGCTATATAATGACAAATACTAATGAAACAGTGAGGTTATTAGACAATGACTACATTTTAATCACCATGGACATACTGGGGGAAAATGCTGCCTCTGCCAAGTCATAATATGTACATGCAGGTACAGCTTGTTGCGTGTAGAGCACAGAAAATGTAAACAAGTGGAACCAGCCTGAGCTACAACTGCAATTAGAGTGTTCCTGTCACTTCACCACTCTGTGGGCCACACTGCCAAAGAAGGTGTGGACCTGCACTTACATCTAGATAAATTTAGGTCTAGTAGGATCTAGCAAGAATATTTTTCTCTCTGTGTGTTGAGATCTCTTGGGGCCAGTTCTATTTCTTAAAAGCATGTCTGTAAGTGCAGTACTGTGAGTTAAATCAGCTACAACACATGACAGAGAACCAAATTACTTGCAGACAGAGTTAGAACACTGCAGTTTACCATGGCAAGTGCAAATGTAGCATTTCCACTCATATTACACATGCCAAAATGATAAAATTCACAAGACTCAGGAATTGTTTGTTATATTGACACTCCATCCTTCTTTCTCATCTAAAAAGCTGACCAAAGTAAAAGGAAAAAAGAGGGGCTGCTTATACTTTTCCGGATGTGGATTTTTATATGATAGAAACTGTTTCATCCTCCCTGTAAAGGGATTGCTGAAAACACTCTTGACCAGTCTGATACTGAAAAATTCTATTCAGATATTTGTTAGATTCCCATTCTAGATTGAGGAGCAGTTAGTTGTACAATATTGTACTGACAACATTCAGTCAGTGTTGTGGAGCCCAATTAACCACGGCAGGAACTAGCTGTGTTACATTTTGCTGTGCACATTAGCAGAAGTATTCACCAGGTTTTTACTAGAGGGCTGAAAACTGCCTTCAGTGTCAGCTGTGTTCTTTGTAGGAAGACAAGATACACATAGCAAATGGAAATGATAGGGAGCAATCTGCATGTCAGGTTCCATTACCATAAAACAAAATCAAAAAAATATTCAACAGAGTGGTTAAGCTGCTCAAATGTCACCAATGCAAGATCTATCCTTGTTAACATATCTGTGTGGAAAACTTGGTTTTTGATTGATGAAATCTGATTCCTAACCATGGTATTTCCTTGTAGGTTCTCACTCCATCCAAGCAATTACTTTCAGATTTTAAGGACCGATTCTAATTGGTTAATATACTCTCCAAAACAGTTGCCCTTTCTAGTTTCAACAGCTATTCAGTGTTTGGGCAAGTAGCAGAAGCCTTTTCACTTACCCTGTGCACTCTGAATATGCTGTGGCTATATGGAATGCTAGAATAGAAGGTATTTCCCAGTTTATACACTTTATTCACTTTGAATGCACTGGCTCTTCTGTACAGGCATCTTCTCAGAAATTTGCACTTGGGTTTTTTTGTGGGATTTGTTTGTTGGTTGTTTTTTACTTGTCCTCCCTACCACTATGCAGACAAAAATTCTAAAAAATATCAATCATCCTCAGCTGCTTGGGTCAGAGGATTTTTAAACAGTATTGTAGCAACCTTATAAATCCAAAAGTGCACTAAGACAACTGGCAGCTGAATTTGGTGAAAGTCTCAAAAACTTGGTCTCTAGTGCAGAACACAGCTAGCAGCAGAACTCTTCATGTAGCACTGTTGTTTCTGTGATGGAGGACTTCGTTGCAAGAGTATTAGTAGGGATTAGAGGGAGTTGGCCAAATTTCATAGTACATAAAACTGTGCCTGAAAATGAACTCATGGCATTTTTTGTCCAACCTATTATTCATGATGCTTCAACACCTTTCAACGCATTTGTGAGGTAATTCAACATGATTAGGAAGTGCGAATACTCAATTGCCAGTATGTCAAATGACAAAAGGACTCAATATCAAAGCAGAGATCCCAATAGCAATTTTATATACAGTTTTGTTTCTTAACATTGAAATCAAAATGCCAAAATATATCAAATTAGTGGAGATTAGTTGTGTTGGCAAACTGAGAGGAAAAATAAAAAGACAGGATGACGCATCCTAACTAGTACACTTTCACTGAGTTTCATTAGACAGCTTCACTGAATTGTCCCAGAGCTCCTGCTGTTATGATGCCCCTGAAGCAAAAACATGTCAGCTTTCTATTTCTGATCTTCATTGCACTTGGTTGTCCAAGGTGGCAGAAGTGCAGTTAAACCATATGAAGATGTGACAGAAATAGGTACGCCAGTGAGTAACTGCATCGGTTATTGCTTTAGAAAGGACACAAAGTTAGCCTAATCCTCCTCTCCCAAATCTAGGCTCTCGTGCTTTGATTTATGAACACTATCAGAGAACACAAATTAACCAGAATTGGGTTTTTGTCAGATGGTCATTTCCTGGGTCATGGTCATGTCCTGAAAGGAACAACAACAAAAATTATACTGTATTATACATCCTCTGTGCTCAGCAGTCCATTAAATCTTATCTAGAAACCCCATGACAATTTATTTAATAAATCATAATTTATTAGAGACTAGACTTTTACCTTTGCCAGCTTTGAACAGGGATAAATCCATACTGCAGAAGAAGGCTTTACAGTCTCATGAATAATACTTGATGGAATGTGAGGGGAAGTTCAAAACAAATACTGTACATGACATGAGAATAACCTGTAATAGAAAACAGACAGGTTACAACCTTCTGTACTTTATTTTTTAAATACCTTGATCCAAATACAAAGGAACTTCAAGCTGTTGGGCTCAAACAGTGCTGTCCCTACATCAGACTAATCTTCTGTAAAGGCTGAAGGCAATCTTGCAAGTATCTCAGAACTCAAGCCTCAGAAATCTAAATAATTAACCTTTAAATACAATGTATGACAAAAAATACAACAATTATACACATGGACTGACAAATTGACTATATAAATAAGGGGTATTTTGATAATAAACCATACTTTATGTGATAATATACATATATTAAAGTATATATAAAATAGTGTTTACTGGTGTCATACATCTAGAGGAATGCAATAAATCTGGTGTGTCTATATCGCCTCCTATATTTCTTGTGTTTTCTACTCTGTGGTTTGAGATCTCAGTCTTTACTATACTACTAATCTCAAAAACAACTGGTTTATTTCTTTGCATCTCAGTAAGCAGCACTTCCTCTTAAAATCCATGTTCTGTATTACAGAAAAATCATTAAATGAACTGATTCAGAATTCCCAACTAGTAAGACACATTCAGTATTTTGCAGATGAGTAAATATAGATCTTTTTAAACAAACTGTTTACAAACTACAGGTATTATGTAGGGAGAATCCTATCAACAAAACTTGGCATGGAGGAGAGACATCGTTATGAAAAGGAACAAATAGCACATGTTCTGAGTAACAAAAATAAGACATATAGTCACAGTGAATGTTACACTGGAATGTGACCAAGACAGCAGAGTAAATATTTTTAAAAAGCAGAAAAATATAAATTCCTCATAGGTTCTAGTCAATGTATAGCCATCAGTTGTATAATTTGGGACTTTGTTTGATATCTAAAGAATAAAACTAGCAAGAAATACTATACAAAGGCCACAGAAAAAGTAAAGAAGGAAAAAAATGTTCATCTGCTGCAAACAGCAGAGCTGGGGGCTTGAGTTACACCAGCTGTATGTGGTGTACACCCAGTCCACAGCCCTGCACAGGGTTGGATTCTTGGCCTGTAAAACCTGGAGATTTTCCTAATCAGAAAAAAACCCACAATATGTAAATAAAATTTTCATCCTCCAAATAAGAGGTTAAACAGTATATAAACATTCTCTGAAGATGAAAAAGTCTGCCAGGTAAATCATACGCAGTCATTTTAATCAACAAAAAATGGTTCAGTCTGTTCTTTTAACTTTTTTCTTCTGCAGATTTTGTATTTACATTATGAAATTTAGAGTGAAAGTATCCTACCGTTCTGACTTATTCTAATTCATTGAACAGATAAAGGTGAGATCAACTGCAGCACAGTTCTGTAGTGAAAAATGAACCCAGGACTGGCTTCTATTAAAAAGAATAAAGCACTGTAAACCACAATTCTAGATGAAATGCAGCAAACAAAATATGACATTTACATCCAATTTGGTCTTCACAATAAAACTGTAATTTTCTTTTTAGTGACTAATCAAGTGATTAAGATGAATGCACATTTACTTAATTAATTGCCTGCTTTAGTTACCACAAATTAATTTTGAATACCATATATGTGAAAACCTGATAAGCCATTAATGTGCAATATGCAAACTGAGCAGAGAATTGAAGGGATGACAGCACAGAAGCTGAACAATAAAATTGTGTTTTGTTACTCTTTTTTTTTCTCAAATAAATCAAAAGCCAGTACTATGCAATATGTCTAGGATTCAAAAATTACCTTCCATCTCACCACTCTCAGGTAATACTGATCTATTCTACAAAATAAGACATTTAAAAGGTCAATATGAAGAATTAAAGAAAAAATTCCTTTCTAAATAAAAGGTAAACTATAAAATATAAATCTTATACATTTTTGCGTGTATGTAATACAGATATTTATTATATATATTTACAAATATAATTACATGCATTCACCATATTTTCTTCAGGATCATTAGCTAAAAGCATGGAAGGGATACACAGGCTGGGATAACTGATCTGCAATATATCTTACACACATTTTTTTTCTTTTTAAAGAAAGGTTAGCTAAGATATTAGATATTAGGAAGGAATTCTTCCCTGTGAGGGTGGGGAGGCCCTGGCACAGGTTGCCCAGAGAAGCTGTGGCTGCCCCATCCCTGGAAGTGTCCAAGGCCAGGTTGGATGGGGCTTGGAGCAACTGGGCTGGTGGAAGGTGTCCCTGCCCATGGCAGGGGTGGCACTGGATGAGCTTTAAGGTCCCTTCCTACCCTTAACATCCTGTGATAAGACTTTCTCGGCCACCAAATCCTATCCAAGAGTTGTACAGTGTGTGTGATTTTCTTAGGGTACTATTGCATTATTTATTCAATTTCAAGAAAACTGTAGATTTTGTTTTCTTGGGAGCTGATTCCTTAGTACCAAAAGCTGAAATACTTCCACTCCTCAGGTGTTTTGAACAGACTACAATTTTTCAAGGCTCTTGATAACACTAAATCTCTCTTTTGGTTTTACTGGTGATTCTTCTTATCTGCTATATATTGCTTATATGAGAAAGTACAGAAACAGTTTTAGCTCCCTTGTATGCTTGCACAGGTTGGCAATTGAGCAATAGCTTGAAAACAAACACACCTTCAAATATTTTAAAAGCAGAGTTCGCTCTTTTAAAGAAGACTGTATAGTCTTCTATGTATAGTTTTCTATGCTGCAATATCAAAACCTCACAGTAAGCAGTAAAATAAAGGGAAATGGTGCAAAGTAAAATGGCACTCAAATTCTCGAGTTATGTAAACTGTGTCCTTAGCCTGGCCTGTCCCAAACATTTCTTGAAGAATTGTGAACACATGGGATGCAGGTCTCTAATTAAAGGCCACCTGGTGAAGCACAAGTCATCACACATTCCAGTCTAAATGCATGCATACAGCATCCCTCAAATTGCCATATCCTAAAAGCTGAAGGACTGAAATACCCTCCAGATTAAAACAGGAGGGAAACTCAGAAAAATAAAAAAATTACTTCAGCATTGCTTAGTTCATAAACCCTTTAGCTATCACTGTATTTCTCACTTTTATAGCAAAACTGGCACTCATGATTAGCCATCAGCTGATTCTGTTCTGCTGACAAAATATTGTCTTCCTTCCCTTGGCACAGTAGAAACGCAAAATCTAGAGCATCCCATTTGACATGCACTTGTCTACTCTAAAATTCACTTTTAAAATGTGAAGGCCACTTTCCTATGGAATACAAAAGAACACAGTAGGATATATAATTTACTGACAAATACATGGTAACAGTAGAAATTTAATTCAGTTGCAAGATTGAAAATCAGAGATTCTCAGGAAAAGTGTGGAAATGTGCACCTATGAATTCTGTTCTTGTGAAAGAGAGAAAGAATAGAAACAACTGTATGCAGAGGATAAGTCAACATTTAGTTGTGAAAGTGTAGGATAATGAACGTAGGATAATGAACTTTTGTCAGCTGCTCTTTTTACCTGAAATCTTCTGTCTCAGATACCTTTGTACCACAGCACTGAAGATATAATGCTACTTAAACATATTTAGACATTTTAATTTTTTTTAAGCAGTGAAGAGTTATTAATTTCTGAGGACTATTTTTACAGCACAGAGACTGGACGCATGCCCACAAGCATTATTAAGATGCACGTAACTTTGGTCCTTCTCACTGCAATGAAAAGCAGCCAGTCCCATGTTTAGAGCTGTTGTGTCCCTCCTTGCAGTGCTGCCAAATACGCTATTATTGTCTTTCTCAGCATTTTACACAGGTGTTACCACTTCTCTGTTCATGGATTTCTTCAGAAAATTATTTCCACTTTTCTTCTTGTAATGAGTTTAATATCATCCAGGTTTTATGCAATGGAAATTCTGCCTAAGAATTTCTAGACTAGCAGAAGAAGAAAAAAAATACAGAGGGTAAGAAAAACCCAAAGAATAAGTTTACTGCTGTGAAATAGTTTGTCTTGTTGCCCATTAAAATCATGTGAATTGGACAAACTATTTTCCAATGAATAGCCAAAAAAAGATCCTCTTCTCTTTTTACAAAGACAGAATTTACACAAATTCTCCCTTACAGAGACTTAAAAGCCTGAATGTCTTCACTCATAACCACAGAGTATGGCCATGAGAGAAGGGACACTTCTTTTGCGTTGAAGTTGACTGTGTATTTGCTGATTCCTTTGGGCTAAATCCGTGATGAAATCTGTGCAGTAGAGTGCACAATAAATGGCAGTGCAATGTATTTGCTGTTATCAGGTAATTTGCATTTTCTATTTAGCCAGAGTAAGTTCAGTATCCGCTAAGGAAATTTAATCCTGTAAAACCTGTTCTGTAGTTAGTTCTGTACAGACTGAAGCAGTCTGTCATTGTTTGTGTATGGATCACTTATGCCCTGAAATGCTCCTCTGGCTACTCCACTATCAATATATGACCGTCTGAAGCAGTGCACCTGCTTTTGTTGCCCACTAATGAGAAAAAAAGACAATTGAGAAAAACCTCTGTTCCAGCCTAGACTTGCTGGATTAATCATAAACTAAGCAATATTGCAGCACAGTCTTATACATATGTTCTACTCTTTGATGTAGAACCCAACCAACAATCAGATGGACATAAAATACATGTCAGAGTGCTTCCTAAAAGCAAATCTACATGAAGTTTCCAGTTAAAAATGTCTGGAAACAGCTACACAAAATATAATACCAACTACCCAATATATTTTGGTATTGTCATGAAGACTAGTGTATCACGGTGACATGTTTATATGACGTTGTGAGTTGAAATCGTAAAGTAATGGCTGCTAATGTGCTGTAACTACTCTTAAAACTGTCACATCAATTTTTAAATTTAATCTGTTTCATTAAGTGATGTACTCCTTTCAGAGACCATTAATGAATGAAAATTAGAAAGAAATTTCTTTTCCAAGATGCTATTTAGAATCAATAGGCCTAAAAGATAAAGGTGCAAGACAGACCTTGGTCTTTATCAAGATTTGAATGTCTCAGAAAATCAGGAAGACTTTCAAACTTTTGGTATGTTATAGCTATCTCATGCAGTTGCACTGCACTAATCCTATGTTCAAATCATTCTAAGGGTAACTGTGCTTTAAGCACTCAATTTCTTAGAACAATTTTAAGTTTTAGAGATTAATTCTGTTTCTTTGACAGAACTGAGAGAGAATAAGAAGTAATCTCTGACATCTGACACTCAGAAATGGTATAAGATTTTTAAAGAGTTGTGTAATAATCCCCTTTCCCATCCTTTACAAAATTGCTATGCTAAAATATTCCTATTCCTGTTATTTTCAGTCTGAAATAAAATAAAACTACTATATAAAATAGATAAAGTTACATTGTTCCCGCTTACACAATACTTCTTTTCTCATAGGGATTAAAAAATTAGAGCTTTTTAAAGCAGTATAATAGGTTTTGGAACTTCCCAAAACTTATATATCTAGAAGTTCCACAATCAGCCACGATGTTTGCTTGGTTGTAGTTCCTTCTAAGCTGTTCACCTTCATACTTTATATATAGGTTTTAACTCAATGCACTTTGCAGTTGTCTGGGATGAAGACCTTAATTTTACCTGCCCCTTTGCGGAGTAACTGTTAGAGCTTGTGAGTGGAAATCAAACCAGAGCGTGGAAGAAAGACATATGAAATGTCATGAGGTGGGAACTTAGAGGTAAGAACCCTTAAAGAGGACTTTCTCTTAAAACTAGATATTAGTACTTATTCAAAGTGCATTTCTCTAGTTTCACTGATGTTGGCTCTGATCTAGAACCATGGGCATCACTCCAAGGGTGAACCTCTTTCTCTGCCATCTGTTAGGACCAGGGGAGGCGCCCAAGGTAGACCCATTTCCCTCCCCCAGTAAATAAGTAAATAAATAATTCTGACAGCTGGCAGGACAACTTCCAGGAGAGCATTGAAACAGGAGAACTGCCTCCTCCAAAAGCAGCTGTTGTTTCTATAGCAAACAGGGCACTCGTGCAAACACAGATGGGTTCCTCTGCAGGAGGAATCCTGAATGATGATTGATTGTGAGACAGCCCCATTTTTGCCAACTATGAAAGTTATGGGGGAGAGTTTTATTTCAGTGTTTAAAATTTAATTTATAGAGTAATATTAATATTTGTCCTATATGCACAGAAATTTTAACTTTCTGTCAAGGGCTCAAAGTGCTTTCCATAATCTGCTTCTTCACATTCCATAATCCGCTTCTTCACATTCCATAATCCATGGATAACTACTAATACTAAATACAAGGCAATGAGAGCAACAGGAAAAGTCAGGTGCTTATATTTTGCAAGAAATCTAGATTTTTCACAGATTTAGGCAAAGTAGTTGAAACTAATTAGCTAATTTTATGGATAATTAACATGGATTTTCTTTTGAGTCTATATATTTCTACAGAATATCCTATGTTTTGGTTCCGTATACAGGGAAAATAACTTACATTAGCTGAGTCACTGTATTGTAGCAACAGTCCCATCACGGTAGGAAGCAAATACATCAGTGAGCCTCATCCAGAGATGAGGACGTCACCATCGAGGAAAACAGAATCCAGAAATCTTGCAGTGTAAGCACCAAGGTCATTGAGTTGTATCTCTGTGAACATAAATACCATCTGCATAATATAGAGCTGATTAACAGATGTAGATCAGTAAAGGTTAAGTCAGAAAAATAGACTATCTTGCTGCACACTGTATGAGTTTCAGTCATTGATGGATTTATGCTGTAAGTTAACCCTTAGATCTGATGTCTCTGTCTCCAGGAATCTTTTACTGGGATGTTCTTTACAGCCCTCAGTTCATTAATGAGGTAGCAGAGCCTTCCGTTTTATCCAGTAATTAGTCTGAAGGCCTACAAATAGCTCTGTTTAGAGCTCTTGGGGGAAAAAAAAAAAAAAGAGAAATAAGATTATGAATTTGGTTGTCTGAGCTATCTGGTTTGAGTGTTAGCACCCTGCAGCACACAGTAAGCTTCCAAGATTTTATATATTATCATTATTACAGGAGTAGTCATTCTCTAGTAGTATTAACCAATATCTGTGTTCTTGGTAACTTCTTCTCTATGGTTCCTCCATGTTTTGTAAGAGCTCTGGATCTCAGAAAATGTGTTGTCATTTCACATGCATGTGTGTTCGAGATGGTTGCACAACTGTAGCACTTCATCATTTTTAGCACTGAAATGATGTTGTGCGGCAGCTGGAACATGTAGGGAGTACTTTGAATGCAGCTAAATACACAGTACCTGAAATATCTCCTAGCCAAGTAGCTCTTGCTTGTATTAGATGGATGACAAATTCACAAAGGGGTCTCTTAAAGTGTGCTCAGAGTTCTGTGATTTGAAACAATTTAGTAAAAGTGAATAGCTGAGAGACACAGATCTTTGTGTCCTGACTCATACTACAGGGAAGTGTTTGTCCTTTACATTTCTCTAAATTCCCAATTAATTTTGAGGGCTGCATATCAAACACCAGTGAAGAAAACACAAATCTTAAACTATCTCTCAGGGTTAAGAGGGTTAAGCTGCATAGGGCCTTTGGGAAGAAAGTTACCCAGGTAGATGTGTATGTGAAAAGTCCCTCTTCTTCTTTGAATTGCTGTCTGCTGTACTGACCCCTCTGGGTCAGCACCATACTTGACTGCTGCTGCACATGCAATTTCTAATTGTACTTGAATCACAGCTTTGCTTATTGTATTTTATGGGGGGAGGGAATGACAAATACAAGATGACAGCAAAGCAATTTTAATATTAGTCTTACTTGCAAAGGAAAATGCATTGGAGTTGAGTGAGCAGAGAAGGGCTTGGTTCCACTGCCGACTCTGCCACTGTTGATCATTTAGTTCTGTATCCACCTATACAAAATGTGCAGATTAGTGCTTACTATTTTTTACGATCCAATAACCTTGGGGGAAAAAGCAATTAAGACTTAAAAAATATCACTACCCTTACTGCAGAAAGTCATATTTCATCACTTGAGAAGTCTTCATGAAATCAAAACCCAAATTTTTGAATTTTATGAGAATAAAAGTTTTAAAAAGTGTTAAAAAATAGAAGACAGGGTCTGTTTTGAGTCCACTTCAGCTTGCTGATAGGATGCAACTAGCACTTGAAAAGGCATCTACACTACAGTGGCAACTTATATGAAAAGGCATAGTGGGCATATGGGTACAGAAGGAATACAGTGTGATATACAAACAAACACATTACAAGTCTGCAAGTTGGGCATTCAGTCAATAATTACCATATAACTTAAACTCCTAAATATTTTCCAAAAACACCACAGAGATGAAAGCACAATTCTTTATGACAGGTAAGTGATTTTAAGATTTGTGACAAAATATAGCGTGACAGCTTTCATTTTATATCATAAAGCTGATGACTACAAACTAGACAGTTTTCTGTTGGTTTAAGCATGAGTGATACCTGGGAGACAGAATGCAGGTACACCTTAATTGTATTCCAGGCTTTCTTTCATTCAGGGAAAACCCTGCAAAGTGTCAAGGCCATGAAGAGCCCTGCAAGACAGGAACACAGTGAAAAAATGTCAATAACTGTGCTTGAGTTTTCAGAAAATCCAAACCAACGGATCATGAAGATCAATATTTCAACAGACATTACTCAGATCAGCCATGATACCTTTCCTGTTAATATAGCTAATAACTTTTTTGGATCCTGAAGATATGATCTGTATCACAAAGTTAAGGTATATATGGACACAACTTTTCTGGGTTAATAGAATTAATTGGGTTGAACTTTCCACAGCTATTAAATGCTGCCTTCAGTGTAACAACATTAATGCCTAGATTTCCAGGTATCTATTTTGTATATGTCTTGAGATTGCAGTTCTGTTTTACTAAGTAACTAATGTATTGAAGCCAAAACAGATGATATTTCCAGTATATCTACAAAAACATTAGTAGACAATAGTTTGTGATATGATATTAATTGTGCTCTCTAGTAAAGCAGTTTAAAGCCTGGGTCAGAAACATTCATTGAAATTCTTAACAACCAGATGGCTCAGTCATTAATGCACTTCTCAGAGTTCTCCAGTTCTTAGCTGGTAACAGACCACTTCTAATGACTGCCTGTAACCAAAGGAAATAGCTGCCAGCCCTGACAATCTAACATCCAAAAAGCTGTGTTTCATTCTAAATTTGTAGCTCCATCCTTCAGTGCTAAGAAAACTTGACTTCTCATTAACCAAGCAAATATAGCCAAGACTGTCTTCTCATCACAGAAGAACTGTAGGAAATTTCTGATTTGTGTCTACAGACAATCGATGGTATGAACAGAGAAATGGAGAAAATTAAAATTATAAATGTGCAAAATGATCAACTTTTAAAAATATATAAAATTAATATTTGTTTAAATTATGGCAGATAAACTAAGTAAAATAGCAAAAAACACTTCAGTCATTTAAGATAGAATGATTCTAAGAAAACTTGCCTCAGTTTCACTATACTTTCAGAGTCACTTCATGCCTAAAACAGAAGAAACATTGATAGGACTTAATGGAAACTTCCATTTAAACCATTGTTTTACCTTGGTTCAAGTAAATTTATTGAAGTCAATGGATGTGGGAAGGCAATACATAAAAAAAAAAAAGAAAAAAAAAGAAAAAAAAAGAAAAAAACACCCTGCAGCTCTGTAATACATCCCTTTTGCCTATCATTCACTGTTTAATCAACCTTTCCAGGCCATTAAAAAAAAAACACACAACAAACAAGCAGAATATTTTGTTGGAAGGTTTACCTGACTTTTTTCTGACCATTTAATTGTCACTGACATGTTAAATAAGCTAAGTTACTGAATTTAAACTAAAGTCTTACAAGGTTTCTCCAGCCAACAGCATAACTTAGGGAAGAAACATTAAAACCTCCCCCAGTTTGGTTCACTAATACAAAGGCATGAATGGGTCTTATGGCAATGGTTCCATTTGTATTAAAGAGAATTTAAGAGAATGAAATCAAATATGCCTGGTAGAAACCTGCCGACCAACAGAGGCCAGGCAGAGGGGTTCAGTGGAAGATAATGCAAACAGGACAAAAAGGGTCAGTGTTGCAGCAGAATTTTACTGTTGTGAAGTCCAATCCCTGCGAAAGAGCAGTACGTCCTGAGAGATGGATTTAGCTTAACTGGATATTGATGAATGAACATATTTGAAGGCAGAACATTTCTGAAATGTTGTGGAAACCTGTTGGACATTACTACTTATGTGAACACATAATGAAATCTGCTGCTGTGTCTGCTCTGCCTTTTTACTCGCTCCCATTTGCTGGCCTTGCTCTCCTGTTATTCACTAACAAAGCAAAATATCTGGGAAAATACTTAGTTCTGAAATCCCTTTAATTATAGCCTACAGATACTAGCATAGTTAAACTCATCAAATAAACTGGGTATAACCAGAGTAACCTTGTCAAAAACAAGTCTAAGTCGCTTTGAAAGTAAGTATTTTAGAAGAAAATCAGTTTTCATACATTCAGTGAACAGAAGATTCCAAAAGCCTATTTTTCAAGCAAAAATAGAAGCAAAATAAGTTCAACTTAAATATGAAGAATAATTTTTAGATGGGAAAAAAGGCATTTTCTAGTTTCCTTAGGAAACTCACTGTTACACTTGGCCCAAATATCACAGCTTCTGCTCTTAGCCTACCAGTCCTGCTGAAAATCTTTTTCTACATCTGGTAATATATTCCATTAGCCAATCTTAGACTGAAGGCAGGCTGGAAAGTTCTACAAAGTTCAAGTGCTGTTTATCTTTGTCTTCTGATGTTGTAGACATGCTCCTTCAGACAAGATTTGGATTTGCAAACACACACCCTTCCAGCTGTTACAAAACCAGCAGAACAAAAAATATAGTATCAGAAAAAACATTAATAAGAGAGCCAGGGGGGTTTCATGGATATATTAAGCTGATTTAGGCTGAAGGGATTTGGTTCAAAGAAAAATTCTAATATTTCATAAACGAAGTCTGAAGGACTCAGTGGGGTATTTTAAGATGCCAATAACAATTACTTTTCCCTAAATAATAAGCTGATAGATGATGCAAATATGATGCCTCTGGTTTGCACTGCAGTATGAGTCACTGGCTGAGATAAAGGAACAGAACAGATGAAAGCTGTAACATGCTTACAGTGTGCCGGCTCCAGTGATGCAGGGAGAAGGATACTTTCCTCCTTGGCTGAGTTCTCAGTGTCTGAATCTTCAGCTGCATACTCAGTGCCTAGTCTGGTTTCTCTCTGAAAAGCCAGAGGAGTTCCACAATGAAAATGCTGTAATATCTATATTCCACACCTTTGTCTTTCATTTTCAGGCATGTTTATGGAGTTTCACATCAGCTCTTACGTGGGAAATCCTTTAGAAGACAGTGGGTTTGTAGAGATGTGTAATTAATGCACAGGCATAATTATAGAACAGTGAGAATGGTGAGAGGCTTTAAGTACAGTGCACAGCAGGTAAGAATGCACCCTATCAAAAGAAATTCCATTGAAAATGCAATTGTCAGTCTATTTTAAATCCCCATCCATTCAATTATAAGCTATGGGTGTTGCATACATCTCAGGCAAACACAGACAGCTATGAGGCTGCATTCTGTTACAGCTGTCCCAAACACCTCAGCGTTCCTCAAGATGTAGGTGCCTGAGTCAGTAATACTCATAACTGCAACCTTAAAGTAAAAAACTTTAAAGATTTGGCACAGTTGGTCATTCCCCTCACTATCTTCCACAATAGGTCCAAAATAACTAAATGGTGTTAGTATTTCTGTTGAATGTATCTTATGCCAAAAGAAAAGTCACTAAAAGAATTGAGGCACTGCGACTTAAATTAAGGTTAAATCCTGTAAATTAGCATTCACTTTTGGTGTGAAATCCTTGGGGAAAAAAGTTCATAGACATAGTTTTCAAATGAAAGGAGATTTTCAACATCATTAAATACTCTGCAGTTTATTTTCATGATATTATTTCCTCTTTCAGAAGCATTGTTTTGGTTAAGTTCCTGTGTTCTTCAAGCCAAGTAAATTTTAGTATTTCAGAGTTTTTCATTCCAATTTTTCTTTTCATAAGAAGTGGTAAAGTAAATAAGTAAAGTATTGAAACATTTTTAACAGCCACCTCTGTAATAGCTATCCTGTTAACTTCTATCTCCATTTATAATATTTTTATGGCTGTAGAAATGGTCCTCCCTAATAAGAAAACAAAAGTGCTGGCAATTTTACTTGCATGTATAATGAGAGCAATCCATCCTCAAGGATTAAATGCATCTCTATCCTACAGGTATTTTGTTTCAGTCATTTATTTACCTGAGGATAATTTAAATCAATTTATTTTAAGCTTTGGTAATATAAATTTGAAGTTTTGTATTCACAACTGAGTAAAGCTGCACCCTCTCTACAGTCATGTCCTCTCCCTGCTGTCAAGAAAAGTAAGGCAAAGTCATAGTTCTTTAAAAATTTTATAATTATTTTTCAATTTACTACTATAAGAGGCAAGTGTAGAGAATGCAGAATTGAAACCATTCAGGCTGACACTGAGTTCTTGCGTTCTTACAGTCTTTTTGTTTTATGTTTGAGTTTTGATTCACAATGAGCTTCAGTACTGATGCTTATCTAAGAGGATCCTTCAATGCAGGGTAGTCAGAAATGGGTACAATAAATAAACAAATCATCACCCATGAACGATCTCTAATATAACTCATCTAACTTCTATACTGTCCCCATTGCAATAAATCGGGGATATCCATCATCATTCTGTCAATCAGAGCACAAAACACTGTACCTCAGTAGTCACTCTTCCCACCACCCATCAGTGTACTCCTAAAGGGATTCATTCTGTCTTTTCACAACTTCTTAGAGCTTCCCTCCTGGATCTGTACTGTGACTGTTTTATTAAACAAACTCATTTTAACATAGGTGGTCTAGAGCAAGTATCAAGTATTTATTCAGGACTTAAATGATTAAAGAAGGCTTTGCTGCACTGAAAGTTTGTAGAATTAGGGCTATGCTTAAAACAGTTTGAAAGTTTTGTCAAGTACTGCCAGGGAAGAAAACGCCAGGGGTGTTACTGACACTCAGATTGTTCAATATTATGAATATGCAAAATTAAGACTTAGTAACATGGATGTATGTAAGGGAGAAAAGAGATTTTGAACATATTTAAGCATTTAAAATGTAAATAAATTAAAAAGTAAGGTTCCTTAAGTTTCAAACTCCCTCTCCAAACCCCACAAAAGCAAAAAACAAAACCACAACCCAAAAAATTGCACACTGTCTCCCTTATCAGACTCTGCAGATCAAATATACAGTGTACCAGAAACACTGCCTAGGAAACACAGAGTGACAGGTAGGCTGCATTTCTCTAAATTAATTATCTGGAATGCATTCTATATTCAGCCCAGAAGAGGGTGACGCAAATCCAATGTCAGCAGGTGCATTATCACTGGAATGTCATACCCTACTCCTCATAATTGTCTTGTAAAAATAAATACTGAGGATGGGTTTGAACAATTGAAACAGGCAGGTTATTCTTTCCAGAGCACCAAACAAAAAACAGCAAATGCCATCTCTAAGACAAAAACACCCTGGGTTGATTCCGTTGGGAGTTTCCCCCCATTTTCATTGGAGGAAAAATTTCTGTAAATTTATCTGAGAAAATCAGAAACAGGCACTTACTGTCATGCATCTGTTTAGTCTCACTAAATGGATTTTATATTAATTTGTTATTCATCTTTATCATCAAGATTTTATAATTGTAAATATTTCCCTTTGAACTGTCTCATGATCTTATGCTATCTGAATCTTTTGCAACACACTGTTTTCATACTCCTGAGTGGACACTTATTGGTGGTGGTGGTAGTGGATTTTTAAAGAAAATTAAAACTTGCAGCATTTCAATTAATTGTGTAAATTAATAATTCATCTTTCTTGAAATATGCAATTCGTTATTGCTTGAAATAAATTATTAAATTAATTATAGTTTTACTGAAGGTAATCATTTTGATTCAATTAGGCTTTAATGGAGAATTACTTAGTATTAATCAGTATTTTGAAGTACTGAATTACTGTCTCCACCAAAGGAGTTAAACAAAGAAACTCTATTTTAAAGTGACATCCAAGCAGGAACAGAGAATGAGTAGATAATACAAACATACTTTGCTCAACATCCCTCACCTTTTTCCTTGTAAGTAGTCATTTAAATAAAATAGCTCATCCCATAAACAATTTCCCATTGAAGCAGATCTAGGGACTCAGGTAGTTGAAAAAACTCAGGTGAGCTTTTAAATTTATTTGTTTTCTCCATAAAACTGTTCACAGAACAGAACACACTTGTTCCCCTTAGCCCAAAAGTACATTTGCTTTTGTTATTTATTTATTACAGATGGAAGAAATTTCGTGGCTCTTAAGGGCAGCTATTAAATATTTATTAAAAAAGTCAGCCTTCATTTCAATTTGTAGGTATTGATTGATACTTACAGATTGATATTTTCTCTTGCTGCTATCATAATATAAGGCAATGAACTAGTGGAGATTCATATCCTTACATAAAAATAAAAACTAAGAAAAGGAATATAAATGAAAGCATAGTGTTTGCAAGGCTGAAGTCCAGCAAAGTACTTAAATAGGCATACATATTCTCAATTAACTCAGAGAAACTGCCCCTTTGCCTTAAACACTCTGCTGGATCAAGGCCATCTAGGAGATGATTTCTGTCCCTGGGACTGTGCAGAGAAGTCTGTGCAGACATCAAGTCTCTGCAAATATTTAATTTCCATTAAATCCTATTCAGTATCTATCAATTTCACTCCTAATCTGTTTCGTAACAGTTTTCCTCTCAATCTGTAAAGTTTATTCATAAAAAGTGAATGAAAGAGGTAGTACTCGAAAAATCCTTGGTATAACTGGTGTTACTGTTGGCACAACTCAGTGAAGGTGTGTGGGGCTGGGAGTCAGCCCCTGGCCCAGGCAGCTGCAAAAACCAACACCTGACACAGAACCAGGAAAATTATACATTAAAAATGACCTACGGAAGACTGAGAACATGAAATCATTGACAAACACAATCCTATCGCTTCTTCCTTTAGAGACAGTGAGAGCACAGTGTGACTTCAGAAGCATCAGAAGTATCACCTTTGTCTACTCCCATCCCAGGTAGCTGTGCAATGTCAGCCCAGAGAAGCCATTCTCCACAATAATTGAGGTCTCTGGTGAACTTGTGAGACGTAATCACAAAATCTTCTGAATATTTACATCATATGCTGCATTGGAAAATAATTCAGTTTACTCTTATGAAACCTCTGTCGTGGGTTTACCAGCCCGCCTGGGCTGAAATAGTCAGGACCAGGTGGATTTTCGGAGCAAAGCCAATCAAAAGTTTTAGTAATGCCTCTGCTAATGACGTATTTAAGAAAACAGAAGAGAAGGTGTATTGTGCAGAAGAAATTAGAACCATGAAGTAGGAGGGAGGTGACACAGCCCCCCTGAGTGGAGCCAGGCTCCCTCCTCCCTCCGCCCTGGGCCAGGGGAGGGCATGACACTGAAGCCCCCGGCTGAGACATGTAGCAGAGTGGAGAAGAAACTCCAGAGAGAAACTGCCCGGTTGAGAGTGGCGCAGAAGAAATTCCAGCCTTGCGGAGAGCAGAGGAGAACATTAGATAACATGGAGCCTCCAAGGTCAGTGTAACAGGAGTGGGGAGCAGAGGCATGGGGGAGGACCCTCCCTCCCTCCAGCAGGGGAAAGACTAAAAGTTAAAAACTCCTGCCGCCTGTAGAAGATTCCTGGTGTGCAAAGACCCCCTGCAGATCATGAAGGAGCCTATGTTGGAGCAGACAAGTGCATGAGGAGGCTGTGGCCCCTTGTAAGAGGCCTAAGATGAAGCAGAGTCCTGCTGGAGACCCATGGCCCATGGAGAGAGAAACCTACGCTGGAGCAAGTTATGCTGGTGCAGCTCATTTGTGACCCTAAGGGACAGCAGAGCACAGAAGAACTGTTGTTCTGGGGTAGACTCATGCCAGAGAGGTCCACCAGAGACCATCTGTCATGAGAAGGGACCCCACAGGAACAGAGGAATGGACTCAAAAGCCATTATGACCTGTAAACGTGGTGACGACCATGGTGAGCAAGTTGTCCCTTTGCAGGCCATGGAGCTCAGGTGCCCCCCCTGGCCCGAATGGAGGAGGGGCAGACCCAGTCCGGAGGTCAACGTGTAGCAGAGAGAAAGAGAAAGAATTTTCCGGTGCTANCTGTCATGAGAAGGGACCCCACAGGAACAGAGGAATGGACTCAAAAGCCATTATGACCTGTAAACGTGGTGACGACCATGGTGAGCAAGTTGTCCCTTTGCAGGCCATGGAGCTCAGGTGCCCCCCCTGGCCCGAATGGAGGAGGGGCAGACCCAGTCCGGAGGTCAACGTGTAGCAGAGAGAAAGAGAAAGAATTTTCCGGTGCTATAGAATTGCTTCAGAAAGAAGAGACTTTTTCCTTGTGGACTGATACAGAGGAGAGAAGTACTTTTGTAAATATATAGCATTTTCTTCATAACATAAGGAAGCTTAGTTAGAATTGTATATATTATTCTTTAGTCTTTATCTTGATAGTAATAAATCGTACTATTATTCCCCCACATCAAGCCTCTCTTTTGTCTTTATAAAACCTCTCTCAACTTGTAGTTGTGTGGGGAGTTTTGAAAAAATTACTCTAGAGTAAACCCAAGACAAACCCAAACTATATGAATCATCTCACTGCAAGTGAAGACCCTCAAAGTACTTTATTTATGAGGGGGAAACAGAAAACACTTGAGAACTGTAATAAAGGTCCTCATCTGTCCTTTTCTCACATCTTTACAGAATGCATTCATGAAATGGAAAAGAAATATGTAGGTTTGACCATAAGAAAACAACAAATATGCCTTTTACTTAAACTCGAGAACTATGAATTTATTTTAAGCTAGTGAAAGAATGGGTTTTGCTGCTCTGAGTAAAAGCAAAGAGGTCTTGAGTAGGTTTTCAGTAGCACAACAGAGAAAAATCAAGCTTAACTGGGCAAATCAGTGCGATGCAGTCAGAGTGCACTGAAAGGATGGTAAAAAATATTAAAAATAACAGTGATGTTCCAGGAGCAACAGTAATACTTAATGCATATGTTTTAATCGCATAAAAAGCCTACCCAAATCACTCAGTACTTTGAGTATTAATTAAGGAATTCAGTGTCCCTGGGAGGAGATTTCGCTGAGGCACCAAGAGGTTAAAGCATGATTATGCTCCGAATTTTTATTTTGCCATCTTCCTGGCAGTTTGGGAAATCATGACTTAGTAACCTCTAACGGCTTTGCAACCTCAAAACTGATAGAAACACCAATTTTAAAACACAGTATACTGCAAATTCAGAGGAGTATTGACACAGTAACACAGTTAAACTATTTGCTTCCATCTTAATGAGTCAAATCCCATTTCTTATTATTTCTGCCAAGATTTTGAACTGCCATCACACAGCAAGACTCTGCACTTCTTATCAAATAGAAGGACACAGCAGAAGTACTTTGGTCAGCAACAGACCACATGTGTCATGTGACATATAAAAGGCACAAGCTGAAACAAAACATCCATAGGAGGAAATTATAAATCCCAAAACTATTGGATTCAAAGAGACAGGTAATCCCCCTCTCCTCTGTTATCTGGGTCACCTTGCCTTGGCCGTCATCCTACTCCCATCCTCTGCTATCAGCCCTGCTCAGTGGCCCAGGCATTGGTTTCTTTGCCAGGCTAGGGTTGCCTTCATTCCCTCCTCCTGCTAGTCATTGCAATGCAGCACAACACAACAAATGGCCTACTTTGGTTGGGATCTCATCCTCTGTAAAACTTTTCCTGCAAACCCTATTTTTTTACACCAGCTTTGATGAGATTCTAGTCCTGTCCAAGCATGAATGGGTACTAAACCCAAAACCCTCTCCCTTGGGTCTGCACACACAGCGCACCATTCAGTTGCATTACCCTAAAAGACTTTCACCCATTCCTTGTATTTAGGATCTTCCTCATCTGTCATTTATTCTTCAGCTTCTCTGCCCTAATCCCCCAGATACTGGGAATTGTGGACAGCTGTGGTTTCATACCAATGGTTACCTCTGTCTCCAGTTGCTCTGTGCAGTGTCGTATTTTTCTTTCTTCAGCCCCTTGCCAGACTAGTCTTTGTTAAGCACATCCTCTTACTTTGTTCAGGGGTTTTTTTGGCCATCCTCTCTTTCGTTCCAAGTGTTTCGTTTCTTCTTTCCAGAACAATTAGTGGATGCTTATTTGACAACCTTCCCTCCATATCAAAATACAGCTTCCTTACCCAGTGCTTTCAATATCAGTGTACAACTGTATTCACAACACCAAATTTCTGCCAGTAACACAGGCAAACACCTGACAGTGTATGTCCTGAAGCAAAGGAACGGTGTATTGCAAACTTTGCATCCGTGCTCCTAATCACCAGAGGAAACAAGGGCTGTGTCAAAATTCATGGGCTTATGAATTCCTGTTCAGCCTGCCACTGCCTCCTGTGACCATACTAGTGGTCTTTCCTGTTTAAAGCTGGCATTCAAGTCACCCCACATGTTCCCTCACCAAACACTGGGCTCATCCAGCTCCTTGAAGAAGGCACCTGACAAAGATTTCCTGACCTCTGTGCAGTTAACCCTGATCTTCACTGTGTTACACAACACGTGGGATAAAAATTTCCACGTTTTACCAAGCAGGAGCTCTACCACATATATTGGCTTCCTTGCCAGTAAACCAGCCTCTCACTTTTACTAACAACACTAAAAACAAGTGGGATTATAATCAGGGAATTTTGGGGCTATAATCCTAAATCTGCCTTGTTAACTAGGTCTCTGCAACTAAATAGGCCCAAACCTGGAAACTAGCACTTTCTCCATCTTCTGATTAAAACATCCCCTTACGCTTATATCCACAACACCTGTAAAGTATGACTTTGTAGCTATTTACACGAACAGAAATTGAAATAACTTGAAAATTAACTTGAAAAGTCTACGTTGAAATAAGTCTGAAAAATTTTCATCCTCCATAGTTGATAACATCCCTTTCACCATTTGTGGTCCCTATAAAGCCCATGGTTCAAAATTTGACCACAAAACTCTCATAGTTTTTTTTTTCTTTTTTTTTTTTTTTACATGGTGAAAGGTATCTTTAAACTGAATTCCTTTATCATACATAGCATATATTAGTATGTAAGAAAGTATCATCATGCGTGTCTCCCAAGATGCTATTTCCAACTAAGGCTTGCTGTGTCCTTGTGTGTGCTTGCTTGTGTGGATAATCACATTAAGCTTTACAAGAACTGTTGGCTTATTAAAAGACCCTACCTGGAGACAATCCCAGCTCTGATCTGGAGTGGAGGCTTGGTGCTGGGCCCACACTCAGCTCCTGGAAGCAGGCTCAGGCCCCCATCACTGCAGAGTGGGAAGGGAAGAACAAACCAGTAAACAACAGTAGTGCCACAGAATGCCTGGAGCTCTACGGGCGACTGGGATGGGAATGGGATTGTTTACCCTATGTTCCTTAAAACTTCAGATTAAGTTTTTAAATGCCAGCATTAGTATGGTGTCAACAAAGCCAAAACTTAATAGAAAAAAATTCTGCCCAACCAGAAAGTTAAGTGCCTTCATCCTGTATTCTGATTTACACATGGAGATAAACACACCAAGACAGGATCCTGGTGAAGAAAACAGCACCTTGTTGGAAGTTGTGTGGGTTCCCTACAAAAAAGGGTTTAAAAAACATTTTGAGCATTACTAAAACAACATAATGAGAGTGAGAAGGCTGAAAGCTGCTTGCTAACACTGAAACCATCAGTGCTGAATTCTTAAAAGTATTGGTGTTAATATCCTAACGAACAGAAAGCAATTTTTGTTCAAGGCAAGGATGATTTCTGTTGCTTAGTTACCCTACTTTTTATTCTAAAAGAGAAAACTCATTGCTTTGTTACATAAGTAGCAGTGTTACATCCATCCTGAGAAAAACACTATGAAAACCTGCCTTACTGAGAGGAGGGGCTCACAGAATAATTTCCATAAAGAACATGGAGTTTTTTTCAATTTTTCTTTTGCACACAGATTTGCTCCAGATGGTCTGAAAATGCTCTAGATGTAAATGGTACAGCAAAATACACAGCAATAGAAAAGATAATGGAACCTCAGAAAATTCTTTGGTCTCTTCTGCAAACATAAGATGATAGATTAAAATGCAAAGCCTTAGGTTGATCCTGTCCCAAATGCTCCCTGCACACCAGGAGCAATTTCCTTCCAGTTCCATTGTTGCCCATTAAGAAAAGTGATAGAACAAAACAGCAACAAAACCCAACAGTGAGACCATGTCATTAAGAAAACAAGTCTTTCTCACTTCAACTTTTCTGGTAGACAAACCACTCACTGCAAATTAAATGGTTGTTCAATTATCACTTTAGAAGTTCTGTATGCAAAACAACATATAAAGTTTGGTTTATATCTTTATCATTAAATGCAGGGAATTAAATACACATGAGCTTTGAGGGAAAAGAAGAGCAAGGACCAATGTACAGAGTTGGAACCTTGGTATTCTTCCTGCCAGGTATGAGTGTGGCTCTAGATGAACATAAAGCAGAATTATCCTATTCCTCCTTAGCTCCCTTTCAGCTTCAGCATCACCTCTGCAAAGAGAACAAAGAAGAAACAAAGAGTTAAACAAGGTGAGAAAGGTTGTTCTGGTATACCTGACATGGTCAGAAATACAAAGAGGAAGTTCTTTTCATTCAAGTAGAATCTTTGCATTTCAATAACATGAAGAGAAGGGAATTCTGCTGTACCATGTGACCACTAGAGTTTGGAGATGCTGCATATTCAAGTTTGAATCTACATCCTGACTGAATAGTGTCATAAAGTTCAAGGGTGTGTCAGATGTCAATAAATAATTTTTTCTTCCAAAGTCTGAGAAGTTAAGTTCTTGTGTAAGACACATTTTACTCTATGTGCCTACAAGTGAAATAAACTAAAGTAACATCAAAGTGAATTAAAATCCCCTCACTAATATTAGGAGTGATAGATAACAAGTGAAACCTGTAAAACACAAACATCACATTTTCCTATTCCATTCTATTCGTCTTTAAAATTAAATTAATGACTTCTTGAGGTCATTAATGAAATCTTCACAAATTAGCATCTTATCAAGGAAATGACATAATAGTCTTTGACTATTGAGAGACGAAGAATGTTACATCTAGGGCAGTAGTTAGTCTATATTAAAGTTCTGTTACATTTTTTGTAATTATGCTTATTGTTTTTTGTAATTATGATTGAAAATCAGTTTACTGTTAATAAGGCAAAATCCATCCTTTCTAGACTAGAGAGAATTTTGTGGCTTTTTGTTTGTTTTTTTTGTTGTAATTGTTGTTTTGTTGTTTTGTTTTTGGGTTTTTTTGGTTTTTTTTTGTTTTTTCTCTTGAAAGATTCTGTGACAGGAAATAAAGCGCAAGTCGAGATGTCAGGAAGGCTCAGAGCAACAGAAATCATTGAAGACTTGCTAAGGAAAGACTGTTAGTAAATCCTTATTACAATATTGTCTTTCTTGTTACCTATGTAGGACACTTCTAAACCAGCATGTATCAGATATGATGAAGTATATGCTACTTTTGCCAACTATTCTACAGAAAAGAACTAAATAAGATGTTGAATTATCACAAGTGAAACCTGATTTTGCCAGGAATCACTTCTATGCTTCAAGGTTTGGTTTGCTAATCTGTGCTCATTATTTACCAGATTTCCTGCTTAGTGTTTTACAACCTGCTCTGTATCTATTGAGGGAAATTTAATCTTTTCCTTCACTACATTGAATATGGCATTATTAATGCAAATGGGTTTGTGTTGGGAAAGTAAGAAGCTGGCATTTTACTGCCTGCAGAGAAAGGACAGTAAATCCAAAAGCAGTTTAGCTTTTTGCTCTTTAGCAGATGAGCTCTCTACCAGTGACTTCTAATTTTAACCTATTCTTGTTTGCTAACTATAAATAAAAGCTGCAAGCAGTACAAACAAATGCGGCACAGTATCAGTATTATCAAAGGTTGACCACACCACAATCACACTTCTGATCCATCTCTATTTTAAGGAGTGATTACTATTTCATTGCTAGGAAGAAAAAACAGGCATTCTGTATAGCTGATTCCAAAAGCCTTTCACATATGGTTTCCCAGGACGAAAATCGAGCACAGCATAGTAAAGGCAGCAAGAGAATTAAGATATCTGAGTATTTACTCTTAAGTTCTTAATGTGTGTGTCAGAAAGGAAGCAAATATTCTCAAAAGCAACAGCACATATACTGTTCCAGCATTCTCTTGAAGGCTAATAATGGCACTTCTCCAAGCCAGGGGCAGTTTGACTTTTGTAATGTTGCTCTAAGGAAGCACTAAGATACTCTATGTCTCAGTCAGTCTAGCACTGCATTTCAAGAATTATTATATTATAATATTAGAATTATAATAATTATATTATTATATTGTTATAATGAATAATAATTATAATATAATTATAATATTAAAAACATTGGTACCTTGGTAACTGGCACCTTTTACTCTGAGGGGGAGACACCAGCACAAGTTGTGTCCAAAAGTTATTTGTGTATTTGATTGCAATAGTCATATATAAAACTAATTCTTTCAAGTGATACCACATTCACTTTTTCCCAGTGCTTGTCACCCATCATCCAGGGGTTCTTACCCAAATCAGATTATATTGCAACAGTAAGTCTCTAAAAAGATGAAGGTTATGCCATCATATCAGTGCTGGGAGAGGAAAAGCACGTTATCACTGCAGGAAACTCTAAACAATTATAAGAATAGAGTTTTAATAAGACACAGAATAATTGTTCATCACTGCTTCAGTGCTAAAAAACTAGACTGTAGATTCCATATTATGTATTACCAGTAATATATCTGTCATCAAAGCAAATACATCCCTCATTGTTCTGCTGTGTTTTCAATACTTCCATCACGAAGGCAGTAAAGTCCATTTAAATACCCTCCACTGTCTGTTAAATAGCCTGACTAACCTCTGTCACACACAGGTTATTTCCTCTCTCATGCCCTGTCCACAAGCACACCATGCGTAGCATGCTTCGAACTGGGCTCTGAGAATACTGTTATGTGATATGCTAGGGAAGGAAACATTTCCTTACAAATCACTATCTCCTTTTATTATTATTATTTAAATCTCCCACTTTGAGGGCAGAAAGAATTCCAGTAAAATTCTATTACAAACCTTGTTAGCTTGTACTCCAAGTTTGAAGTGCAACTCTTCCATATTTCCCTAGCATATCACAGTGGAAACATTGAAGAGTTGCACTTCAAAGTTGAAGGAAAAAATAAAAAATAAATAATAATTTAAAAAATGTAGTGATTTGTAGGGAAATTTTCTGTAACATGACTAAGAGTTGCTCACTATAGACTGATCCTACTCATCCAAACACAAAAATAAAATGAGAGGCTAAGTATTTCAGAGGGATTCACTCACTTTTTCTGTTTCTAGTAGTTCCTTACACATACCGCTAACCATCTTACAGAAATAAATATGTATTTGACTAAGTATGTACAGCTGTTCCTTTCATTCCTCCATGTAATTCCAGAGTGTCTCTGAAGGACTTCCTCACAATTCAGTAAAAAAACCCAAATAAGCAAAAGATACATAGTTTGATAAAAACGTTTCACATGACAAAAATTAATGAAAGACAAGAGACCTGGTAATTCCAGGATTTAAAACAGCACAATTTGGATCATCTCAGAACATCTATTATGCAGAACAAGGCTAAGCTAGACTTATGGAAAATCCTGAGAGCAAGGCAAAAGGTGTCATATACTTTTGGTTTTAGTTTATTTCAATAAGATTTGTTGGAAATGAACCCACAAAAAGCACACATCAAATGGGCAGATTTCAGTGATCCATCAACAGATATCTCCAAGATAAACAGCCACTCAACTCCTCCAGAATATTACTGGGTGCCTGCAACTTGTGGTTGAGCAATACTGAGGCCCAGACAAATTCAGTGTGCTGAATGATCTCCCTGTCACTGCAAATACAGCAAGAAGAGTCCTTACCTCAGTATTGACACATCTGTTCCTAAAGACAGATGCAAAAACACTGGCTTGCCAATACTGTCTCAAAAACTGCAGGTCTTTTAAAATTGTTTGTACTATATTGAGTGACTTTAGCTGGTACTGAATCTTCTGTACTGGGCACGACCCAAAACATAAAATTAGTTCCTGACTTGCAATGAAATGCTTAAGAGGTAGTCAGCATTTCCTCTTGCAAATGGAAAGCCAAAGTTTAATGAATGAAGGAAATGAATTTTCCAAGACCGTTATGGACATGCAGGATTCCAGAAAGTCTTCAATACCAAGATTTCACTTCCTCTCTAAGAAATTATCAAATAAATTATCATTTTTAATTGATCAGAAAAATTCTGTTAATCTGATCCATGACCATGAATTGGTGAATGTTACCCCAATCCACAGAAAAGGCTGCAGAGCTGACCCTGGCAGCTCCAGGCCTGTCAGCCTGACCTCGGTGCCTGGGAGAGTTATGGAGCAGATCATCCTAAGTGCAATCACACGGCACCTTCAGGATGGACAAGGGATCAGAGCCAGCCAGCACGGGTTTAGGAAGGGCAGGTCCTGTCTGACCAACCTGATCTCCTTTTATGATCAGCTGACCCACCTGGTGGATGAGGGGAAAGCTGTAGATGTCTATCTAGACTTCAGCAAAGCCTTTGACACTGTCTCCCATAATATACTCCTGAAAAAGCTGCAGCCCAGGGCTTGGCCAGGGGCACTCTGTGCTGGGTTAGGAACTGGCTGGAGGGCTGGGCCCAGAGAGTGCTGGGGAACGGGGCTGCATCCAGCTGGCAGCCAGTCAGTACTGGTGTCCCCCAGGGATCAGTGCTGGGCCCAGTTCTGTTTAATGTCTTTATTGATGATTTAGATGAGGAGACTGAGACCATCATCAGCAAATTTGCTGATGACACCAAGTTGGGGAGGGAGTGTCGACCTGCTGGAAGGCAGGAGAGCTCTGCAGAGGGATCTGGATAGACTGGAGAGATGGGCTGATTCCAGTGGGATGAAGTTCAACAAGGCCAAGTGCCGGGTCCTGCACTTTGGCCACAACAACCCCTGCAGTGCTACAGACTGGGGACAGAGTGGCTGGAGAGCAGCCAGGCAGGAAGGGACCTGGGTGTACTAATTGACAGGAAGCTCAACATGAGCCAGCAGTGTGCCCAGGTGGCCAAGAAGGCCAATGGTATCCTGTCCTGTGTCAAAAATAGCGTGGTCAGCAGGACAAGGGAAGTGATCCTTCCCCTGTGCTCTGCATTGGTGAGACCACACCTGGAGTATTCGGTTCTGGGCCCCTCAGTTCAGGAAAGATATTGAAGTGCTGGAGCGGGTCCAGAGAAGGGCAACAAGACTGGGGAAGGGACTGGGACACAAGAGCTGTGGGGAGAGGCTGAGAGAGCTGGGGTTGTCCAGTCTGGAGAAGAGGAGGCTTAGAGGTGACCTCATCACTGTCTATAACTACCTGAAGGGAAGTTAGAGCCAGGTGGGGATTGGTCTCTTCTCCCAGGCAGTCAGCAATAGGACAAGGGGGCACGGGCTTAAGCTCTGTCAGGGGAAATTTAGGCTGGATATTAGAAAGAAATTCTTTACAGAGAGAGTGGTCAGGCACTGGAATGGGCTGCCCAGGGAGGTGGTGGATTCATCATCCCTGGAGGTTTATAAACTGAGACTGGACATGGCACTTAGTGCCATGATCTAGTAAATGGACTGGAGTTGGACCAAGGGTTGGACTCGATGATCTCTGAGGTCTTTTCCAACCCAATCGATTCTGTGATTCTATGATAAAAAGTGGATTGTATCATTCTGTTTCTCAGTCTTATTTCTTCAGTTTCACACCATTCTTATTAGCGAGATCAGGATCCTAAGCAAGCTTTCTTCTCCCTATCTAAACTTTCCGATTAGGGAGAGAAAGTGCATGTGTTTGGGTTATTTTAAAATAATTATTTAAATTGTATAACATAGGTCATACTATGAGGACAAGTCATGACACATTTTTTAGTTACAAAGCAAAACTACATGTAGCTGGTGACAAAAGCTCATGATATAAATAAAAACAGATAGGAAGAAAACTTAATAGCTACCACATTTTGAAACAAAACCAGTTTTGAACAGTTGCTGATTTTTTTTTAAAGAACAGATGTATTATTTCTTCTTAACTATTTCCTGATAACACTGTCATGTTCAGCACATAGTAGGACATAACAACACTCAGCAAGAGATTCAGTTCTTATCAAAGAAGGCATCATGGAAACACCACTGCTCATTTCACATCTGAGCTATTTCACACAAGAATCTCCAAGTGCAACCTTGGAATTTGGTCTGGATCTTTAGAGGAAAAAAAAAAACAAAGATTAGAAAGATGAGATTAAAGATACATAACAGGAGTCAATTCTCAGACCAAGGGCTATCACAGTTCTGTGATTTCCTGATGAGATATATACAGGTATATCCAGACCCACTGCATTCCATCAACAACAAACCTGGTATGTCAAAGAAAAGAAAAAACCACATGCAGTGATAAGATATCCTGCACACAGACCACAGCCAGTGCTCCTTGGAGGTGTTGGGCTGGTTGTGCTCACACTGTTCTGTCCATCTGGGGGAAGCATTGACACCATTGATGCCATCTAATAGCCCCTAAGCTGCTAATATTGCTATGTACAGAATCAGGGGTCCCCCAGGGCAGGCAAAGGCATTCGTCTGCAGAGTCTGTTTGCCTGTAACCCAAGGGTTTGTACTAGAAATTCAGGGCTTAGGTGGGCACAGTTACAGCGCCTTCCCATGAGGAGAAACAGTTGGAGATGAACCCCAGGACAGGGAAGTGTGTGGGGAGATGGGCAGAGAAACAGACAAAAACACACTCTGTTCCTTTTATTGCAGAGACACCACGGAGTCTTTAATGAACAGGATTTTTGGTTTGAGAAAAATTGGGACTCAACCCAAATCAATACATCTTTGCATTAGCAACAAGTGCTGAATCATACATAGCTATATGTATGTATTCACTTAGTTAAAAAAAATATATAAAAATTTTACATTCCTTCCATACTTTCCTAACAGAAGTTTTATACCTTCAAAGAGATTTATAGAATACACCTGGAGACTTTTATTATTAACACAAATTAGAGAATGTATAAATGTTTTACTGAAGATAAATATGCATGAAGAGAAAAATCAATTCTGTTTACCTTTTTCAATGGAAAAAATTCAACACCAGTTATGTATTAAAAAAAAAAAAAAAAAGGCAATACAAGCAAAACATAGAAAGTGCTGATTCTGGTTTAGACTTAAAACCAAAAGAATTCCCTCTGCAACAAAACCAAAGCCTCAGAAACAGCCAAACTCAAATCTTATATTCCAGGTCTATGTATCCTGTTACAAGGCCTGTTGGAACAAAGCAAACAATAGAAAATTGGTAGTTCAAAGTAACTCCACAATGCAAGAATATGCTGTTCTCAGAGAGCAGCAGATGCTCATCAATTAGATGATGCAGTGTCCCAAATGTCACTGGAGGCAGGACACATTGCTCCCAGCTTAGGGTTGCTTCTTTCTACTCAGTGATCCTGTACTCTTTTTTCCCCTGGATGAAGAAAAATTGATATATTCCATGTTAACAAAAAGCATTCTCCATAATTTATCTCTACAGTCACTTTGGAATTTTTTTAAGTTTTGAGTTTATTTTAAACAACTGCTACATATGGAAGGTGGTAGAGATTACATCTGTGACAGACTTTGATTCTTCATTTCACACTGTTGTTTTCCCTCAAAGCAGTCACCAAAAGAGTCTTTTTATTCAAGTTATCTATTGACAAGGGGAGCCCCTGGTGGTCTAGTGGTTAAGGACACGGCACTGTAACTGCCGAGGCCCGGGTTCGATTCCCGGTCAGGGACACTCCCCGGGCAGGTGGAGCCCGTTATCCCTGTAAGGCAATCCACCTACGTCCTGAGGACCTCGCTGCCACTGTCCAAGCTCGCTTGGCCCCGGCAGATGAACCTTAGGATTAAAGGGTGGGCTCAGTTCTGCGCGCACTGTGTCCCACCTAAAATAAATCCAATGCGCAGGCTGGAAGGCGCACAAAGACCTTCCCCAGATCTTCGTTCACGAAGTCTGGCCATTATTATTATACTATTGAAAAGAACAAACCGCACCTACCTAACAGTAGTGTGTAGCCATTAATGGGGAATAGCCAAACTTATAGCTAGTTAAACTTTTAGGTTTGACCATGTCTTTTAACCACTGATAAAACAGGAAGAAGTCCCATGTCTTCATGAGAAACTGGAACCAAATTCTACAATGAGATTTCTGCTATTCAAAGAAACAAACAGATCCTGACTTTTAAGACAATTGAAAGATGAATGACTATACAACAGTAGCAATGCAAAGGAGCCAAGGTACATATTTTCTGGGGGAAGACTGGCAGGTGGGACCAAAGGGATGCTCACTTGAACCTGTGGGGAAAGCAAATTACCCAGAGGTTTTGGTACCTCTTGTAATTAAAAGCACTCCCATGTTCCAATATAATGCACCAACTCATTACCTTATACTTACTGCCTATTTTCTAAAGGTACCCTATTGTCATGAAGAAGACAGCCTTAGCTATCAGTGTTTTCATCTGTAAGCTTTTCTTAATACACATGAATACTAGATTTTTTTTTTTAATTTATTTTTTGTAATAGCGTAAAGACTAGAGCACAGCTCTACAGAAAAAGCTGAGAAACCTCATGGAAGAAATCCTCAATCGATAGGGCTCCAGTGGCACTGTTTTGGGAATATTTTGCCAGCAGTCCCATTCTGATTCACATGGTATTGCTAGCTGCCTTCCCACACTGCATGCCACTGGAATAGACAGTGATTTGTAAGAATAAACCTTTTAGTTACAGAGATCGTGCAATACAAACACCACCTATTTATAAATCAAGCTTCTGCTGCTACATCTGCTATATCAATCCAGGCTGACAGATGACCAGGTAGAGAGCAGCCTGGGGAGAAGGACTTGGGGCTGCTGGTGGGTGAGGGGCCGGATGTGCCCCGGCCCAGAAATCCCCCATGCCCTGGGCAGAGGGCAGGGGGGGATTCTGCCCCTCTGCCCCTCAGGGGAGACCCCCCTGCAGAGCTGCTCCAGCCCTGGGAACAGCACAGCAAGGACATGGAGCTGCTGGAGAGAGTCCAGAAGAGGCACCAAGATGAGCAGAGGGATGGAGCAGCTCTGCTGGGAGGAAAGGGGAGAGAGTTGGGGTTGTTCAGCCTGGAGAAGAGAAGCTCCAGGGTGACCTATCTGAGGCCTTCCTGTACCTGAAGGAGCCTGGAAGAAAGATGGAGAGACTATTTACAAGGGCCTGGAGTGACAGGAAAAGGGCAATGGCTTCACACTGACAGAGGGTGGGTTTAGATTGGATATTAGGAAAAAATTCCTTACTGTGAGGGTAGTGAGGGGCTGGAACAAGTTGTGTAGAGAAGCTGTGGCTGCCCCATCCCTACAAGTGTTCAAGGCCAGGCTGGATGGGGCTTGGGGCAACCTGGTCTAGTGGCCCCTGGCAAGGGGTGGAATGCGATGAGCTTTAAGTGCCCTTCCAACTCAAACCATCTTGTGATTCAGTGATCTGGCAAGTCGAAAGGAGGGCAGAAAAGATGATGCAGGGCCTTGATTTGAAGCCGTGTGAGGACACTGAGGGCACTTGGGGTGTTCAGCTGGAGAACAGGAGACTGAGGGGAGAGCTCAGTGCAGTTCCAACTCCCTGGGCAGGGGCAGAGGAGGGGCAGGACTGAGCTCTGCTCTGGGGGGACCAGGGACAGCACCCAGGGAAGGGCTGGAGCTGTGTCAGGGCAGGGTCAGGTTGGATCTCAGCAAAAGGTTCTTCCCCCAGAGGGTGGTTGGCACTGCCCAGGCTCCCCAGGGCAGTGGGCACAGCCCCAAGGCTGCCAGAGCTCCAGAAGGGTTTGGCTGATCCTCTGGGGCACAGGGTGAGACTCTTGGGGCTGGGCCTGTGCAGGGTCCGGGTTTGGACTGGATGATCCTTGTGGTTCCCTTCCAGCTCAGCACATTCTGAGATCCTGTGAAATCCATCAGGGATTGCTAAATTAGAGGCTGTTGATGCAATTCTGTCTCTTAGTAAAAAAAAAAAAAAAATTCACTTGAAATCAAAAATTATTAGATGCTGTAATTGTGTTATGCAATAACCACCACACTCAGAGAAAAGGATTTTTTTATTGACTGGAATGTGCAGCCCTGATTTACAGCTGCTGGAGGTAAGTGTCTGCTGCACAGAACAGCAGCTTCCATCCATGTATAAGTTACCACCATGTGAGTTCTTTCTTGTCTTTAGCATCCATGATTTACTAAACTTCCTCACAATTCCCTTGTTGTAACAGATATTTCTATTGCACAGTATCTAATGCATTTGGATAAAAATAAAATTGGAGATTATGCATGCAATTGAACGCTGTGGCAGGATTTTTCCATACTGGTCAGCAGAGCTTTGACAATTGTAATTGATGATAAATAGAAGTCAGGGCTTTGCAAAAACTCCCCCACCTCCAGGGCTGAGGTGACTGTAAATGATCAGGCAAATGTTGGATTTGCCATGGGAAACATGGCCCTTATTACGCAGGTTTTAGAAGGAAAATAGAGAGGTTGAAAATAGAAATAATGTCCTTCCTTTTGTTTTCCTCTTTATGTGGGTATTTGTGTCACCAGTAAAGTCAGGGATTTCGGTCTTCTCTCCAGACAGCAACTGAGCACAATATTTTCATTTTCACATTTCCAGGAGTAGTCAAGTTGCATCACAAGTGTCACTCCAACAAATGGCAAGCCCATACCTTTGGGATGCATGGCTCAGAAATTTAATTCACTTGCAGAAAGTTCAGAAGATTCTTCAGAGTGACTGTGTGAAAATCTCATCCATATACAGTGACAAACTCAATTATGTAACAATATCTGTTCCAACTGTAAAAGCCTATTGAATCAGTAGTGAGCAGCTACAAGAGATAGAATAAATACAACTATGAAAAATCCTTACCTCTTCTATTAGATTGTGCATAGACATATCCGAGAATGTAGTGCTTCTGTTTAATGAGCCAGACCTAAACTGTGTTCTGCTGCTTTCAGTTTCAGTCAGTTTCTGTAATAATTTCAGAGCTGCTTTTGGAGGCTTCATTTATTAATTGGCCTGTCTTTAAAAACTACAATGACAGCTCTTCTATTCCACTATTTAGCTCATTTTGTGCATCCCATATTTGCTTAAACTAATCTAAGCCATGTTATTAGGTATAGTAGCAAGTGGGAAAAAAAGCAAAACAAACATGGAAAAATACAAACCCAGATATGGATACATACTTGAGGAGAGGAGAAAATTCTCTGCAAAATGTTAGTCAGTTAAAGCAAAAAGGGAAGATACACGCATTACAGAAAAGCTAAGTGGAATCTTCTAGAGCTCTTAAAAGAAATCAGTTGCTGTATCTGCTAAAATTACCTAAGTGTACTTAGGCATTTTTCAAGTCTCTGACATCTCACCAGAGGCTCTTCATGAAAATAAATTCTCCTAGAACAAAAAGGTAAGTCTCTGGATGGTCTAAAACTTTTAATAAATAAAAAAAGCTTAGGAGTCAGTGGGCAGATTTCACCAAGAAGCAATATTAGTAATAAGAATGTTTAGTGAGAGTGGTACTGTTTACCACTTCAAGAAATGTTCTGCAAGAAAGGGTGAAAACCACAGAGTATTAAAAAGGTGACAACCAGTGAGTTTTCCTGTGTACTAAAATCCTAGCAGTGCTCAAGGATCCCACTGAGTGATGAGGATGAAATTGAAGACACAATGTCAAGAAGTGCAAAGCCATGCATAGTTAGGAATAATTACTTTTGCTTACCCAAATACAGTTTTAAAATTAGCTGTTGCCTCTCAGATAATATATGGAAGATATTCTGAAAGTTCTCTAAGAATGTAAGTTTAACATGAAAAGACACTCAAAATGTAAGAAAGAAATAGGAAAAGAATAGAGAAGGAATTAGATGTTCTGCTACTTCATAATACTCTCATGATGAAGAATCTCATGAATACTTTGGAGAACTGTGACTTCACACTGTTCCACCTCAAAAAATACAGACGGATTGGAAATGATAAACAGAAGGGGAAAAAAACCAATAAGGAGTGCACATTTGTTTTCTTGTGGGAAGGACTGAGAAAGCAGGGATTTCCCACACAAGAATAGCAATAGTAAGAGATGAAAAATTTGAGAGAGTCCTGTAATGTAAGTGAGAAGCAGTAACATTCAAAACCAGAAGGAAATACTTGCTGTGGAAGACAGAGTAAAAATGCATTTGTTTTTAATTAAATGGCTTAATAGAAGCTATGTCAATTGGTGGCTGTGAAATACAGTGATCCCTCTGGCAAATAGGAGGGGACAGTGACATCTGATAAAAGCTTACAGTTGTCTGTAGGGCAGCTTAAAAACTACTGGCCAAAACCTGTAAGGGAGCAAAACCAGGGGCAGCAGCCACAGCTTGGAGATGTAAACTGTGATATTTTTATGTAGAGATTCTCTCATTAAAAGATTCCTACCTCCAGCAGTTATGAAATAGATTCTGTTTTCTAAGGTCTTGTGCAGGGAGAGTGGGAGAAGGCTCTAACTCACAAACTAGCATAAATTTCATCATTCCTCCTTCTGGAAAACAGTCAGAAAACTGGGTTGTTTCTCCTTTAATTAGAATGTAAAGGGCAGAATTGAAAACCTGTGGCACATTTATCACTCCACACATCAGTGTCAGAGAATGCCAAAGAGACTCAAGCATTTTAAAAGATAAATGTGCCACACAAGTGACTAAACACAAGTGTTTAGACTAAGCTAAATAAATATTTTCATCTTATTTTAAATCAAAACACCTATGATCATAAAAAAGGGCTTTCCTCCATCTCTTTTCACCATCATTTACTTAAACCACTATGTAATTTTAGCCTGATTTTTTTTCTACCCATAGAAAGGCAATTGTATCTTAAAAATATTCTCTTGGTTTGTTTGTTTGTTTGTTTTTTAATTAATGTCCTGTATGACTCACCATTTTTCTACTGTTTTTAGCAGTCTGTCCAGGCAGCCTTTGGGTTGGTTTTTTTAAGCTCTCAATATTTTCAGGCAACTGGTCCATTATAGCAGGGTTAAAATCCTCTTGAAAACCACCTCTACACTTTCAAAGAGATGATTGCTTAGACATAGGTAATACAACTTTTTTTTTAGCATAGGATGGGGAAATTTAATAGTCTCTGTTTCCTGAACAGCTCTGACTCATCTTTTGCAAGCTGTCTGTGCTCTCAGTGAGGTGGAGCGGGGGAGAAGTAAAACAAAAGTAAAATAGTGTGTGCGAAAGAGCAAGAGAAAGATAATGTGAACATGTCATTAGAGACTGCATTCTAAATCATACACAACAGGGAACTGAATTAAGATCTAAAATCCCCAGTGTTAAGTGTTATATTTTCCAGGTTGAAAGAGCAAAACCACGTGATGACATTCTAATTGGTACTTTATAAAGGAACGATGCAAAGGTCAAACAGCATCACTGAGATAGGAAGCAAAATACTCATTCTGCATCTTATCCCAGGCCTGTCTGCAAGCAGCACATTTATGTTTCAAAATATGACACAAAAAAAATCACAGCTACCTATACACGTGTTCTTTTGTTCTGCTTGAAATTTTGATAGGATTTATTTGATTCTATTCAGCAGATAAAAATGTAAGTGTATGTTTGAGTGTCTTGCTTGAAATACCCTTAAATCCAAATACACTGTTTCCTGTGTACCTACACCCTTCACAGAAGTCAGTGCATCTACACAGGAACTGGAATAAAAAGGATTTGTGCTACTTTCCTTCAGCAGTGTGGCTAGTCCCCTGCAAAAACTATCAGGGATTTGTCTCCTAAGGTTTAACTGATATAAGAAATTCTGTAAAAGTCTTGCAAACATCTCTGCCCTGCATACAGTATGGCTCAGTCTTCAGAACTATTTTACTGTCAATCACACAGCTTGTCAGATGGAAGTGAGAATATAACTTCTATCCCATCTCAGCCAGTTCATTGCAAAATGTTGCCATTCAACTTTCCTTTCAGTGCTGTAGATGACAAATGGATGGAGGGATGGATGGATGGATGGTTGGATAGCAGAATATTCAGATCACAGAACAGATGAGTGCTGAATATACACTATGAAGAAAAAATGCCATGTTTCATTCCAGAGAAATCATTAACTTGGTGAAGCCAGGTGAGTAGCCCAGCTTCCAAGTAACAATTTTCTTAATTTTAGAAACACTAAGTCATTAAGTAGGATTTCAATTTACAAATCCATCTTGTTTGTTTACTGCAGTATGCTAACTTTGAGACACAAATAAATTATGGCTAATGAATTAATATTAGTACTTCAATTGAGAAATGCTTGAATCACTAACTGCTGTGATAAGGATTTCTGGAAAAGGCCACACAGCCTGTATTTTCTGTATTTATCCAGTGCTTTTCAAAAACACCCTACAGGAGCACTTAAGATTTTTTCACTCTTACAGATTTGAAGAAATTTTGTAACATAGCCCAACACTGTTATTCCTATGCTACTCCTAAGAATAGTGGAATAGCAGAGCCTATATTTCTGACTCCAGTTTAATCTGTTGCTTTGATATCTTAGTGTTATGGCTAAATGGTGATCTCTGCCTCCACTCAAGCTGGTGGAAGCTCTGAAGTTGCAGTTTTTATAGTGCCGAGATCAAATGATTCTATGAAAATAAATTCTCCAGAAGCAGGTCTTGTCTTCTGCCAATGCAGAGGCAGTAGCCCAGCCACTGGGGGAATATCTCTTAGGCTGTATGTGGTAAATATATGCCAATGAGAGCCAGCCCAAACAGCAGATTTTATTTAAAGGCTCTACTTACATTTTGGCCAGGCAGCAGTATCCTTCAGTCATTTTAAGAGTCACTCACTCCATCCAGGAGACAATCAGCCTGTTTTGAAGTGTGTCTCTCTTGAAATGAATATTTGTTTTCCTCATTCTAGGTGGGAAAAAAAATTCATTTTGTGAGCTAAGGTCTAGGCAAAACTTCTGCATTACTTCATTATAAAGTGGTTTTATTTGTTCACCATCTAAGGCACCCGTACACTTTGCTAAAAAGGGTATATTAGATCTGACTTACCATGGTGGTAGGCACCTTCTCAGTTCCTGCTCAAGGTGCTAGCAATGTATAAGAATATTTTTAAATATCAGTTCCAGAAGGATAGAAAACACCAGATGTAACCTGGCAAAAGTAAGAACCAGGCCCAAAAGAATCGGGTTGAAGCTTGTTTGGAACCACTCTTTAATAGTATTCTGAACTTTCATGCTGCTACTCACTATCCCACTCCCTGAGGTAACAGACATCCCCAGCCAGGCTCCCCAAATACTGCAAGTCCGTAAGAACTAGGTGAGTGAAGAAATGCTGGCTTAGCACCGCACCTTACTGCTCTGCAACAGCCAGTCCTGCCGGTGACTACTGTCTTCAGCATGGTAACAAAATATCCACCTCACACAACTCCATTTCCTCTCCAAGGACCTGCAATATGTTCCCAAAAATGTTCTATCTTATTAGAGCTGAGCAATAACTAAGTGCATAAGTGATCAATGTGTGTATGAGGATCATTTTAATCTGCGTGACATTTCTCTGTTGCATAGTCTTAGTGAGAGGAAACACAATGAAATCATCAAAATTACTTTGTTATAAATCCTGTTATACCAGCTGCGCTGAGTTCTTTATTCTTTCCTCTTACACATATATTCTCTTCTCTCCAGAATAATTCAGTTTGTATGAACAGAAAATAAGTACTGTTGGACTGCTGGGAAAACCCCTGATCTTCACCTATCAGATGAAAAACAAAAGCTTTCCAGGTATTTTTATGAATACATATTATAATTAATTTCCCCATCTAATGTCAGAATGAATTAGTAGGTTCTGAAAGTGTCCTGCAGAGGAGACTGATTTTGAAACTAAAAATCCAATACCTTGTTAGACCCACTGAGTTTTTTGCAGAGCACCAGAAAGACGTAAAGTTCTGTATTTTCCTCTTTCTCCTGATGAGTCACTGCCTGGGACATGGAGACATTGTGCAGACTGAGTGTCTTTGTGAAGATTAAGTAGTCTTATGAAATGCAATTAAAATAAATATATACTTGTTAATTTGTAATTACATTCAGAACAAACTTCACGTTAGCAGAAAAATTAGAATGTAGAAGTAGAGAAATAGTCTGCCAATTACCTCTGTCCGGTCCATTTCCCTGTAGCAGCAGGCAGAGGTTCAGAAGGCAGCCTTCCTTTCTGAGTTCAGCAGTAATCAATTTATGGCCCGAAGCAAAAAATGGGAGCATCAGCCAGGCACTAGTGCTGTCTCCAGAAATAAAGGGATATCTGGCTCATACAGCTGCTGAATCAGATGCATCTCACTGGCTTCATGGGAGTGTGTTTCTGGATAATCCAGTAAGGGGAAGAGGTTTGAATGGGAAGAGTTCTGTGAAGAGCAAAACTAACTCCTGATTACTGTTCATTACATGAGCAAAGGAACACTTGAATACAAGAGTTGAGGTTTGGGTACTACTCTACAGAATACACTGCTTAGGCAAGGCCAGGCATGTGGTTCACCCAAACCACCCCCAGAGATTTCTCATAAATTGATCTTAAATATCTAGTCTAACATTATTTTTGCTATTTGACTACCTCTTGTACCTCATTCAACTAACTCAGTATTCATCTTACCTAATTTTCTTTGCAAGGCACAGCTTAAAAGCATAACTATTTAGAGCCAAAATGAGGTACGACTACTTTCATCACCACTTCTACTTTTTTATGTGATTATGTCTGTCACTGGGGGGAAAAAAAAGCCAAACTGAAAACACAAAAAAAGGCTGCAGCATGCTGTGTGTGCCTCCAGGACACATTGCTGCAGGATTGCAAATGCTAACAATCACTCTAACGTAGATTTTATATGCAGGCAAATACAGTATTTCTTCAGTTCTCTGAAACAAGTGAATCAATAGCAAGAAGCAATCAAATATGAGTTAGTCTGATATTTATAAGTCTTCAGAAATAATGACTGCTAATTAGTACGCCCAGTGCTCTGTGTATTTAATTACAAAATTTCCTCAGGAGCTCTGCAGTTCACCTTGATTCAACAGTGAAATGCTCATGTGTGTACATACGAGGCATCTTGCATACCAAAGGTTCAGTTATTTCACATAGAATATTCAATGTCTCCACATGGGTATATTCATTATTGCTGCAAGTTATATGTACAAAGTGCATGTGAAATGAGGTACCTACAGTGGGGATGGGCAAAAGGGGAGCAGGGGCTGCAGGCAGACAGCTCACTTAAGACGGGCAGGAACTCCGAGCAGCCTGTTTGAGGAGGAAATCCAGTGCTCTCACTCCTGCAGATCAGTGATCCATCAGACACTGCATGCACAACCTGGAACAAAAAGAGTCACTTGGACATGTTTATGAGGAAACTTCCAAACCCATTTTATTTGCATCAACAATGACTCACACTGCTCAGAGGAAGTTTTAATAAGATTGGAAATTTGCAAAAACACAGTAGACTGTAACAATTGGCTACAGTGTGAAAACCATTACTTTAAGTTGTTTTTCTGTCCTTCTCCCATATTCCAAGGTACAGGCCTAGCCAACAGCCTGCTCTGTGGCCAGCTCTAGTGCAATATTTCATCTTGTGTAAATACTCACAATTCAGAAAAAGATTTTCCAAGCCTGGACTTCAGGTACTTAGAATCTTGGCAACATAAATAGTTACACGTGCTTCTACAGCTCCAAAAAGGACAACTATGAAAACTAGACAGAATCTCAACCATAAAGCATTTGGTATAATGGGAGACTGCTGTTTCTGGAGCAAACAAATACCTTAATATTTCAGGACACTTACTGTATTCTTATTTTGTTACTATTCTCAGAAATGTCTTAGGATCGTCACAATGAAGAACAGGAATACATACTTTCCTAAAATTTTGTAGAATGAAGGTATGTTTCTGTGACTAACTTTTAACATATTCTCAATTTGTGGTTATGCACATGCAAGAGCCTTTTACTGGCTCATACTCCTATGCAGTAATGAGAATAATACAACTGCTAGAGGCTACAGAGAGTATAAATAAGAATGAAAGATACTCCTGAACTTATCTAAACAAAACTGATCATATTATATGAACTAATTATCTTCAACTGCAATGCCTCAAAATCTCAGGATCTAATCCAAGTTCTTTCCCACACAGACATTTCAACCAAGTTTGATGCATTTAGAAAGAGCTGATAGATATCAGACACTTATTTCACTCAGAAAAAGCTAAGGCAAACAGACTTTCATTTCATTCCTTATCTTGCAGTAATTTGTAGTCTATTCTTATGTTTTCAAAGAAACTACAATATTTACCTCGAGCTTACAGCAAGTATGCAAAGCACTATTCCACGACACTGTCTGTTTACTAACTTGCAGCGCACCCATCTTCAAACACTCAGTTTTACATTCATATCCATCATGTTTTAAGTGTCTCTATACTCTGTTACAACATCTTAGAATTCACATTTACTAGGTACAGTCTTCATGGTCTTATTCCCTGGATTTTGTTCAGATTGAATTTCTTCCACATTGGCTTTTGCTTCCCACTACTGATGAGCCACTGAATAACACCTGCATACCAAAATATTTACTGTCGCCTACAGATCTGTGCAGTCCAGGGTACAGGTTTGCAATCTATATTATCTTAATTTGCAAACCTGCACAGGAATGCATGAAACAAAATTCCTACAGAAAACGGAAGTGCAAGTTATTTGAAACATCTCAAAAGAACATTCTTTTTTCCTATTTTGCATTACAGTGCTCTCTTGTCACAGAATACTTAGAAAAATATTGAAAGTATTGCACAGTGGTAAAATACAATTACTCTAATATGCAAGACATTTTTAGTGCTTTTACTGCCTGACACATCAAATGAGATAAGTTAAATACACGTCAAGCATCAGCAGAAAAAAGTACAAGTGACAAAGAGAGAAAAGGACAATGGGAAAAGCATGGGTTTCAAGGATATGGTTGTTGGTTTTCAGACGACCTACTGCTTTGATGAATTTATTAAGCCAACAACTCTATTCATGCTAGGAAGCTTTAAGTGCCTTTGTTGAATCCTGTACAAGGCAACTTGTCTTTCTGCAAATATTTCAGTGCCATACCATGCAAAATAAAGCACTGATTACAGGCCAGTTCTGTTTAGCCAAGAGTCAGAAGAACACATTCTCTAATGAAAGGGCATTTTATTGCAATCCCTTGTTTGGAGTATGGGACACAGGGAAGCAAAGCAACGGTTCCACTGCCCTTCATACCTGGGGTGAATCAAAGCCCTGTGTTACGGACATTGCCCAGCATTCACTGACATCCAAATCAAAGTTGTCCCAGTCAGTGTTTTCCAAGTCAGTGTTGTCCAAGTTGATTTCATCCGAGTTGAAGTCAACATCATCACTGTCCCAGTTGTCATCATTATCTGTGGTTTGTCATCATCCAAGTCAATGTCCAAGTCAATGCCGCCATTGGCACCTGACTCATCACTGTTGGTGTCCAAGTCATCGCCGTTGCCATGGTCATCCCAGACATTGTCGTACTTATGGACCTCCAAGTCTTTTTCTAATATACTGTAACATTTGTCCTATTTAGAGGAACTTACATGCCAGTAATTTAAAATAACTTTGTAGATGAATTATACTCAGGAAATTCAAAATTTCCTAATCCAAGTAATATTCTAGCTTAACCCTGACACATATCCTGTAACAGATACATGTTTCTAGTTATTAAAAGAAATGTAGGCTTTACAGTTTGGCTTTGTGTTTAGGCTGTTCTTTCCTGGAAAGTTCTAGTGTGGACAGAGAAGTCTGTATGTATATAAACTGGATATGACACCAGGATGAATAATCAGAAAGTACTTTTCAAATATTTTTAAAAATAAATAATCGAGTCTCACTTTTGCTAATATAATAATGTTAAAATAAAAATAAGAGAATAAAAAAAAAATTATTAGAAAATATAATGTAATTTTCACATTCCAAGGAGAAAACAGAGAGAAAAACAGGACTTCTGGGTTAACCAACAAGAGACATATAATTTCTGCTTAATTTTAAAGTTGCACCACGATTTTTAATTGCATTTTATAAATTTTAATATGCAAGTTAAAATTAATTGTTTTAAGACAGAGAACACTAATTTTATTCTCAAAGTAGTGAATTAGCTTAATCACACATTCCATTAATAAGCAGATTTTCGTTGAGTTGGGGAAAGCAAAATATACAAGACAATGGAAGTAAAACGGAGAGAGAAAAAAAGCTGCGCTGTAACATAGTTACAGTTTTCATACTTATAGATTTCATATTTCCATTATCCAAAGTTGTCTACCCACACCACTCATAAATGGGAAGGAGACTCAAAATGAAGTCTGGTTTAGTATTAACATATGTTATTCAGCTACTGCAGGCAGTCATAAATTATGGTCCTTGCAAGTACTATACACAAGCAAATAATTTAACTGTCACATTAAAAACAGTCAAGAACACATTTCACACTCTGAGAATTCCTCTGTGTGACTAGTAAAGAGCTATGCAAGAATTCAGAAAAAAAACCCAAGTGGATTTTTATTGAGTTATACAGATTTATATATTTTTTAAAAGGTTCTAAATAAGAAATTATCTATACATTTACTTGCAAACATCAGCATCTCTGTAAGATTAGGGCTGTAACAGACAGAAATAAATCCCTAGACATATTTGGAATTTTCTTCTCATAGATTAAGCAAAAAACCTTCATTGCTGACCCGAAAGAGGAAGACTTTGTTATTCTCTCTCATCTCTACACATTCAGCTATTGCTTGCCTAAGGGCTGTCTGGTGCTTCTCTGCTGATGGAAGCAGTGACAGCCAAATTCAGAGCACGTGTTTGCCAGGTGACAGAGCTGACTCAGCCTACCTTGCCTGCAGGCAGCCCCAACAGCTGGTCTGGAGAGGTCAGGGATCATGGGGAGGAACAAATGAGGACAAGCAAGTCACAGGACTTTCTTCCTTCAATAAGCAGAAAACTGTTAATGCAATGCACCTCCATCATTGAATTATAGCCCTGTTTAGTATTAAACTTCAGCTTTTTCCTCCTGGAATTTGGATCCTATTTTATATAATTTATACTATGTGTATGTATCAACTAGAAGCCTTGTCTTCTCTCTGTTTTTGAAAGGTTAACCATACATTTTTTTTTTTTTTCCTCATCAGGGACATACTGCACTGCTGAAGTTGTTAATATGGACTTTCAACACAAACTATAATTTGGCAATTGTGAATTGTACTGCAGCATTTATATTAAACTTTAGAAAAGGTATTGACACAAAACCATCATTCTTCATTTATCAGATGTTCCTGTGCTTTCACTTATTTCTATTTCAAGTTCTGATTTCATGCTTTTATTCAAGGAAGAGCCCTTCCAAGCTCTTTGGCTTCACCAGGTTGATTCTCCATTGGCATTTTTCTACACTGATGCACGTGAGAAAAGACTGAGACCTTATGTGTTTTGTCGTGAGAGGCTGGCAGACAAACAGCATTGTTCACCAGAACAGCCGACTACTCACAAGCACTTTGAGTCTACCTTTCAACAAGGACTTGTTTCTTCTCTCATCTAAGAAAGCATTAGTGTAAGAAGAAAAAGTAACCACCTTACTGTTTCTTTGGAATTCAATGCTCAGTCTCCAACAAATAAATGAAAAGGATAAGTCTGACTTATCAAGAAAAAGAAAGACGATCAACAAAACAACCAATCATTTTCTAATTCTCTACAAAACACCTCTTGCCAACTCCTCACTATTTAAATACATGGTTCATGCTGTAACACCCCTGAGTCAGGCACACTGCCACTGCCATAACCTCAGCTGCTTGGCAAACTCAGCAGTCAGGTCAAACAAGTATTGCAATTCCAGGTACTTTTGCCAAGAAACAAGAAAGGGCACCTTAATAAAGGGCATTCTAAAGCCTAACAGGAGCTAAGTCCTCTTATTGCTTATATGTGGACTGCCTCAGAACCCATACCTCTTGGTTTTAACTTCTGGGGTTTTATAAGCCTTAAGTATAATCTATATACTATGGAAGCTCCTCTGTATGTTGCTATAGGAACAGATTATTTCACTTACACTGCTCTTTTAAATGGTCAGATTGGGTAAATACAGAAATCAACAACTGCAGAACTGATTACTCTTTTCAAGTTCATTCTTGAAAAGAGTACACCAGATTTTAAGAGAAATTAATCAGCAAGACATTTGGCAACTGAAAGCAGTCACATCTGAAAACAACTTTAATGCATATCTTAAATAATATCTTTAAATAAACTATATAACATATTAGCTTAAAACTGAAATCTGGTTGCTACTCAGTATATCATAATTTCTGGTGTGATTGCTCACAAGAATATAATCTAACAGGGAAAGGTTGTGTTTTGCGCTTATTGAAGGAAAATTCCCAGTATTTCAGTAACAATATACAACACAGTAGAATGAGAACAGTCCGTTTTCCTGTCAGTCAAGACAGACAAAGTGAACTGAATGCATGTGTACATGAAAGTCCTGTGGTGATGTCTTGCCAGTCAGGCACAGCAGCACAGCTCCCAATCCTTGCTCACCCTGAGCTCAGGCCATACAGCCACTGCCACATGGGCTACACACGTCAGTGAAAAGTGGAGTCTTAGTGAAAAGAAAAATAACACCAGAGCGTGAATTTGAACAATTTGGGATTTTTATTGTTTGTTTGTTTGTTTTATTTCTCAAAACAAAGCATAGGACTGTTTGTATAAATCTATATTGAGAGATTATTGCTCAATATACTAGATCACCACCAATTTCCTGTTAAAATTCCGTGATGAAAGGAAAACTTAGGAGGAGAACCATTTTAATTACTAAACCATGTGCTATAATAAGGGTTACATGGACTGACCACAAGGAAAATGGCCCAAATGGTATTTCTGTTGGAGTTAACAATAAAACTTCAGGTAGTCATCATATGTGATACTGTTCAAATATAGTAAATACAGGATTGATACGTAAACTGAGGAAGAGGGGAAAGAGAATTACTGTAATTATTTCATGTCCAGAAGGTTACAACAATCTGGAATTCCACAGAAAACTTCATGATCTGCAAGCAATCAACTTTTGGTTTTCTGTGATGCTAAAGATTATAGACATTGTTTCACAGATAAGATCCATAACATCAAAAAAAAGGGTATGTTTCAATAACACACAGACATTAACCACCTCAACTGTCCTCCTACATTTGAATTATTTTATGTTATCAATGTTATACTGTGGTATATTTTTGCCTAAAGAACTTTGGATCTCTGTGCAAAATAGTGCAAGAGTTGTTCATATATTTCGATCACTAGGAATCCTTTGTAAAATTATTCCTACTGTCATTTCCAAGCCTGATTCCTGACAACCATCCTGAAAAAGGCATGAGAAACCTCAGGAATATTCCCCCTGAATTTCGTATCTCACCTCTCTGGAAATGACCACTGCTGCTAGAAAGGAGTGTAATTAATTCCCGCAGACAAATGAGAAGGTGGAGAAGAGCCAAGAACTGCTGTCATGCACAGAACAGCAGCTGACCATTTCCTTTGCCTTACCTGCTGTATTTGCAAACTGACCAGAGGGGATGGGGCCAACAGATGGAGTGGTGATGCTTCATCCCAGGGAATGCCAAACTCGCCACTCTGCATGGAGTCTCATGGTTGCCTTGCACAGTGAAGGAGGTCCTCAAGGCAACTGGACCAGCTCAAGGTGGATGTTGCCAAAATGTACAGTGTGAGATGTGAGAGTGGAACTTCAGGCTGGATTTATCAGAGCTTGGAGAAAATGCTAGGGAAGAACATTGAGTATTACATTCTGAAGGGGAAACTGAAGATTGCGATAAACTGGAGATGATGGGCGGGTGATGATACATTGAAGGAAGAGGATGAGAAATAGAGGGAAAAAATTAAAGGAAGGTGTTGAAATAAAACACTGGGAACCTGATCTTATGAGAAGTGCCCCAAGAAAAATAGGCACATGACCAATCCTGGACACTTGACTGAAATAAAGATGGGCCTTCTTCTGTGAGTACATTTGACAGAAATAGTGTTTATGTCTGTCTGAATCCAAAATCAGTTTTTGCTACCTGCAGAATAGTCAAGACTTGAATTTTTGATGCTTGAATAAAAAGTAAATCTGTGACTGCATTTTAAATTCTAGTTATGCTGCAGTTATTCATATTCTTCTGCAGTACTTTGACTAATTCACTTTCACTTCAGAATAACACAAGTATTCTTTCTTACGCATTGTTTTTCTTCATCATAGGGCTGTATTAAGGATGTAACTCAATAGTGAGTGGTTTCTCACATATCAGTGATTTTCTAGCAGGTTAGACTTTAACTGTAGGTCTACAGGGCAGAAGAAGTTTGCTTTGCACACCCAGAGGCAGTGTAAACACTTGAATTCTCACACTCTGCACCTATTATTGCAGGCTCCATGGAACACACATCTGCCCAGATCAGACCTCAAGAAAAGCCAGCCTATGTGCCAGCAGAAATTTCCACAATCCATTAAGAATCTTCTGCTGAACAAGATCCTAATATACTTCCTTCTACTTGTCGTGTGGGAAATATCTTTTGCTATTTTGCAGCTCTAGTTTTCCCCAGTGCTCTCTGTAAAAGAAAAAAGTCATTTGCTCATGACTCATTTTTGTCTGAGAAGATCTGCACATGTCACCATGTAAAAGAAAGCACTCAGTGCCAAGATGTGAAGTATCCTGCATTGCCAGTATGCTTTTGTTATTTGGTTACTTGAGTTACATAGGTATGTTTTAAAATCAAAACTGCATTTAAAACTGCTTCAAAATTCAACCCCAAGATCATAATAAGTATCAGCCTATTGCTATTATTGAAGGGAATAGGAGATTTTTTTTATAGTGCTCAGAAAGTCAAGAGAAACATTTGACATTGATTCTAGCTCTGGAATGGAGGAGTCTTAGAGGAGTGAGATCTGAGCCAGCCTAATTGGTTTGGACTCTTTACAAATCTGGCTTAAAGTGGGTGAGCTACTCAGTCAATACAGTATTTTGGGAGGCTGTGCATTTTATTCTGAAAATATGAGTTTTAAGCAATGACATTTCAATTCTTCTGGAAGACAGTGGAAAAATAGATCTGAAAATTAAGCCTCCTACATGGCCAGAGACCAGCATCAGAATGCACAAAGTAGGTGCACCAGCTTCTTCTGTGCTTCTGCCAAGGGACTGCAGCCTTCCCCTTGATGAATGCCTCCCATGATAACTTGTTATCAGATGATTTTAATTATTTGGAATTATAGTAATAGCAAAAATTTGCACATTTAATAGGAATATTGTTTCTTTGGATATATGCAAACATCAGGAACTAGTTCTGAACTGGACAGATTCCACACAATCACCTCCCACATGAAATGTGTTCCAACCACTGTACAAACAGCAGTGGTGTCAATCTCCTTTAATGATCCAGTATGCATATACGTATATGTACAGGATTCTCCTTTTCTACTTCCTAAATTCAGGGTACCTGTATGTGATGGTTTGGTCCAGGTCCTCTTCCTGGTAACCAGCTTGTTACCAGGGAAGTGACCATGTTCCCAGTATTCCATACGATTTTTACATAACTTGGGGTATAAATAAGAAGGAGCGAGAAGCCTTCCTCCCTTTCTCGTTGCGGTGGATCCGAAGGAGCAGATTCTCTGCTGTCAGTTCTACTGTGTGGAGGAGTGAGGCCTGGTGCGGCCTTGTAGGCCTTGGGAGTCGGAGGTTGCCGGCGGACGTTGGCGCTATTTGGCTATCTCAAGGAAAGTAGTGAGATCTTTCTCAATACTTCTTTGTGGGTTTAGAGTGTGTATCTGTTTGGATTGCCCTCCGTTTGCCCCTTTTTACCCTTTCCCTTACCCTCTCCCTCTGGGGGTGGGTAGTCCCCCTTAACTGTGTATATATTGCATTAATTGTATATAATGTGATATATGTAAATATAGATATATATTTATTTACTTTGGGGGTTTTTTTCCCCTTTTCTCCTTTCCCCTGGAGAGAGTGGGGAAGGAGGGGTGGGGGGGACCCAAGTCTGTAGGTTGGACGTTTGGCAGAGGGCCAAGTCCAAACCATCACACTGTAAAGGTGAAAGATGTCTTTTACTTAATTAACACAGAAATCTTCTTCTCCTCAGTAAAATGCACTTAAGTCTGCCACAAATAGCTAGGCTATAAAATTGTTAGCAGCCTATTGAAAAAAAACCTTAAATAAAGCACTTACCTCTAAGCAGGTGTAGTGGGTTGGCTTTTGGATTTTTTAGGCCTTTCTTAGCAATAGGGGTCAGGAATCTAAGGAAGTATTCCACATCGTCCTTTAACATAATGCAGCATATAAATAAGTCACAGATAGGAGAGCCGGTTCTCATATTTCTTCCGGTGGCTGAGGACGACAGGTCTCTCCGCAGACTGTCTTTGCTTGTGTGGGCAGTTTTGTTAGTATAAACAAGGGTTTGTTTAGGAACACAGAGAAACAATAAAGGTAAACAATGGGAAGTATTAGCTCTGCCTTCTGTTCCAGGGAGGGTCGGAGGGATGCTGAAATGGAAAACAAAACACTGCTGAAAGCTCAGAAAACCCAATATTTATTACTAGGAAGTGGCCAACAAACCGAGAAACTGAGAGACATGAAAGAGGAAAGGAAATAAGTAAAACCTCCCACTCACACAGGTGTTACGACCCCAGAATGACCAGTATTTCCCCATGGCAGAAACTGCATCCTTGGAGTGTCAGCAGGCTCACAAGGTAATGGGCGTCCTCGCTGAGGCAACGTTGTCCTCCATGTGAAGCTTGAGAGCCCTCCCACAGGTGCTGTCTGCCTTTTATATAATTTAGCTGTAGGTCTACCTGGGCAGGTGTGGCCAGCACCGCCCAGCCAGAGGCTTCTGTCCCTCCCCCCGTTATGTCAGTGATGTCCCTTCTGTGCCTGCGTGATACACCTGGAGGGGTCTTCCCTAAATGAGTCTGGGGCTTACTTCATCTCCCTCCTCTTCACTTTCTCTTTCAAGTGCCCTTGGAGGGCCATCAGCCAATAGGAAGATACCAATTAATTTCAGTTTATACAAAGTACTGCCTTCAAGGACAAAGTTTTTGTTTATCAGGCCTTGTTTTCCCACTACTTGGCAGGAAACAGAACAAACTTTCACAGGTGGCTGGGCCAAATACAGACCAGAACAGAAAACATCCACATGGTCTGTGATTGGACCATGACACCGGTGTCCCAGTGCAATAGACAGCGACGGTCCAGACAAGACGGTGTTGGCAATCGAATCCATCCCCCGTGGGCAGATCCAAGTGGGCTCCAGTAGTCGGTTACTGGGAGTCAGTAGTCCTTATGGTAGTTGTGTGTCAGTTGGCAGACTTAGGCCTCAAGGACAGAGGAATAGGTGTGTCCAATCCTATGGGCCCGGCAATGCAATGAATCCCAGACATTTTTTTTTCCAATATGCATTTGTCTTTTATAGTATGAAGCAGTTGACTGCCAGTCATCAATTTATGGGCCTACCGGGAGCCACCCCAGGCGCTGTATCTCTGGAGCTTGACGCGCTACCACACAACATCCTGGTTACACCAAATGCTCCCACAGGAAGTTCACATGTTCTGTACATATCCCAGGCCTCTTCAGGGGCAGGCCATCCTGCCACAGCCTGCCCCTGACTGCAGTCAAACCCTCTCCACCTCATGGAGTGATAGTACAGGTATCTTTTGCCTCCATGCTGTAAAAGACTTATTATCCTTGCCATCAAACGGCAGGGCTCATCAGTCCAGGTCGAATTTGATGCGAGCCAGGGCCCATAGAGGGGTTCACAAGTGGCAGTTCTCCATTGGTAGTCATGCCAACCAGACACTTTGTTGCTTTTACCTGCTTGTCACTTTATTTTTCCCATGTCTTTCATTCAAGGTCCATAACAATTAGGGGAGAGGGGCAGGGATAGTCCATTTTTTCTTGCCACCTGTTGGAAGACTACTTAATAAAAACACAGAGAAAGTTGAGCATTGTTACACATATGGAGTAATAAAACCATGTCAAGGTTCATTGGAAAGCGGTAGGACCATATGATCGGCCTTAGGTTGGTGTGCATATTTGAGAAGTAGAGGTCTTCCCAGCCATGGACTTACTTATAACTCCCTGAATCCATTAGGGTGAGACGACCTGCTAGGCTAAGAAAAAAAACAATAGTCAGTTCATGGTTGTCATCAGATGGGCTAGTGCAGTCGTAGACCCATCTATGCCTGTGGGTCCATCCACGTATGTCCCCCTGGACACCTGAATGGGGAAGGAATATAGGAAACATGGAGACACGGGAAAAAAATAGCTTATAAGCAAACACACCCTCCCTCCGCCAGGGTTCACTCCCGTCGTCTCAAATGTTGGGTCGGAACTCTCTTCAGTTCCGCTTGCCCTTCAATTGCAATAGTCACAGCCTGGGAATCATCGGCTGCCACAATTTCTGCAGTGACAGGACCCTCATCCCCAGGGGCCTGATACCACACCCGACCACCAGCAAACCACTTCTGACCTATGGGCGTTACAGGCAAACTGTAGACATGGTAC
>VYXB01005860.1:19293-42529 GCA_013397135.1 Pachyramphus minor | reverse complement strand
AATAACTATTATGGTAACCTACTCTGCTTTTACAATGACCATGCAAAAGCCTATGCAGCTTAACTTGTGGGGTGCAAATTTACACTCTAGCTGCACACTAATTTATTCACCATAGATAGCCCCCAACTTAAACTAGCATCACTTCTCCACAAAGATGAAGTTTATTTGCTTGTGCTTGTAGTTCTTATATGATCAGGCATCAACTGCAGTTGATACCTGTAAGTGGGTTTGCAATAGAAGCAGAAAAATAATAACAACTAATTGGAATGGAATCAATTTCCTTTGGTGGACTTGGCAATGTTACAGTTGATTTTGTATTTGATGATCTTAAGTATCTTTTTTAACCTAAATGATTCTGTGATCCTGAATTTGTTGTGTTATTGCGACCATCTTGTCAGATAAAGTTTGTGAGCTCTTAAGTGGAAACACACAAAGGCCAAGTGCCAAGTCTTTCTGAACTCCCATGCAGGGGACCTGTTACAGGTGAGATACAGTTCTTCCACCAGTGTTCAAGCAGTATTTTGTGTTTGGGTTGGAGAAATCTGCCACTTATGTTTCCTAAGCCCTGCTTGTCTCTTGTGTGGGAGCTTTTAGCTCACGCCGTCAGGACTTGAGGAAGTAACTGTGAAGCCAAGTAATGAGATAGGAGGCATCTTTCTTCAGTCTATTCTCTGTTTGGCTCAAGCTCCTGTACTTGGAGGACTTGCAGAGCTATTGTAAGAGCCAAGAAAGCTGCTGTGGAGACAATCAGTCCCTCTTTCCTCAAACTTAGGGAGAGCCATCGCCTAGAGGCACTGTTCAGTGAGAGCAGTTTTAGTGGGATAAACAAGCACTCTAAACAGTTCCCTGTACTGGGCATGGAATGGAGATAAAGATTAACTTGTTGGAATTAATCAAGGCTATAAAGGCAGAGATAATTAACTTTGTGTTTAATTAGGAGATCATGTCTGTGAAAAGGGATGTTCCACGTGTAATAGTAATAGCAGTGTGTAAATGCCAAGACCTTAGTAAAAGCAAATGCTGAGGTAAAGGGATAAAAACACACAGGATGGAATGCACATGGGCTTGGGGTAGCAGGAATTGATTTTGCTGTGGAAAAATACTGAAAGGGATTGAATATGATTATCCAAGGCTGGTAAGTGAAACTTGACAACTCTATCATTAATTAATTGCCACGTTTTGAGATTCATTTTAAAAGGCCATTTGTTTCTTTATAGCCTTACAATAATAAAAATATTTTTTTAATTGAAGAATCAGCTAGTTTTAGAAGAACATTACTTCTAAATAATGCTGGCTCCCTAGCAGCTCAACAGACAAGGACAGGCCTTTGTATGGTGTCATTGCAAGGTAACATCAGAGAAATGGGCCTTTTCACAGGATACTTTTGTAAATGAAGATGAGGCTTTTTACACAGTAGCTGCTGGTGAAGCCACTACAAACCATTTGCATCCTGGATGAAGCTCTTCTCTTTGTACACAAAACAAAGTTACCTACAAGAATAAAGATGCGGTAGCACTCACCTTATGTAATCTATCACTCTCCTTGTCTGTACTGGCAACCCCTGGGGAGAAAGGGCCTGCAGCTACCACTCTCCCTAACAGTTTATCTGCACCATCTCTCCTCCTGATACATATGCAAATTTGCCTTATTGGCTGCCCATCCTAACTTTTATCACCATTGAAAAAGCATCTGTATTTGACCTAGTCCATTCCAGTGGTCAGATGAGTGGGCTGTGAGCTTTACCATGTAACTTCACAGCAGTATCTTCAAACGAAAAGCAATTATAGGTACTATTTTTGGGCTTTGTTTTTATTTGCCTGTGTTTTTTAAACATAATTGATACAAAAGCAATGTATCACAACTGCAGGGGTTTTTCCCAGTTGAAAATGTGAGATACATTGCACAAAACCATTTTTGACTAGCTGTGGATTAACAGGAAGCCTAATCTTCGCAAGAGAAAGGTTTATAAAGTGACTCATTCCTTACCTGTCTACTGTGAGTCACAGCCACTTAGGGTGGAAAAAGTATAGTCAGGGCAGGAGGGATCTTTGGGAAAGGGCCTTGGTTGCATTACATGGAAGACACACACTGAGGTCACATCTGAACTGTGGGACATGAGGTGAACCTGCCAACTCCATTTCAAGGTTCAACCTGGGCATCCGCCAATACCCTGTTCTGCGCCCCAAGTGCCCTGGATCCTCCAACCATCAGGCATGGGTGTGGTTAGATCGTATTCCTTGTGGGAGAAATGGGACTGAAAAGTGTGTTAGTCTTTCTGCCCATTGCTAGATTAGAAATGGATCTGTTCCTGCTCACTCATTCTCTTCCTCAAGACAGAGGTACATGCCAGCTCACTGAAAGCAAGTCAAGCCTTAGTCTCACTTAGTAGAATAAAAATTACTGAGACATGAGATTTTAAGGTCAGTTCCTGGCTTTTTATGAACTAACACTGAACTTCACAGACTTCAAACATGCTTTCTGACGAGGGTGAATCTTTGCTTAACTTCTTCTAAACATGTGTCAGCCTACCTTTGTGGTGAGGACAGTTTCATGTTCTGTGACTCTGTAGATGCAGCACAGGTAATGGTAAGGCTTTAATACAATTGTATAAAGTCCTGCAAAATTTTTGGGGGAGGAAGCTAAAGCAGCACTTTATTAGAAAACAGTAGGTTTGTGGATGATGACAACAAATAGATATCCCCTCTATTATCATTTATATCCAGCCAAAGTTTGTGCAAATGTGAATATGTTAAATTCACATACTCAAATTCAAAGTTTTCACAATGTGAAAATAAAATAAGGATCAATACCGTAAGCACCGACACATGTGCAGCCAGATTGTGAGTCAGAGTCATAAAACATAACTGGGTTTTTTTAAGATGGAAAAATTTTTACATTCATTAAATACAGTTAATGTTGTGTTCATTTAAAAGGAAGTACCTTTGGCTGGAAGAGCTCTGTTCTGTTACTGTGACGAGCCAAGCTTGATCGGTAGCATGAATGGAAGTGTAATGCCGGGAGTTGTTCTTTTTCCCTGTAGCAAAAATGACTTCACAGGTTCAAAATATGTTCCATGCAGCTTGGAAAATTGCTACTATTAACTGACCAGAGAGAAAAGAAGAGAGTCAGAATGTACAGCATGTATCTATATGCAGGAATTAATGATCTTTCTGGTCATCACTCTTTGCATTCTTGTTGCAAACCTCGTGCTGTGCAACCTCTGTTTGAATGTACCACACAAGTGTGGTATTGCAAAATTCCACATCAGAGCTGCTCCCAGTTGTGAATGAGTTATGCAGATGTGGTGTCAAAAATATGCCAGGTTTCAAAGGCCATGCTCCATGACAGAGGCTACGGAGAGTGCTTTCCATAGGGAAAACATTTGGAGTAGTGCAAAGAAATAAAATTCCAGAGGTAGTATTGGTAGTTTTGTCTCAAATACATGTCAAGGGCTTGATCTCAGTTTATGGTTTGGGGTTTCTCTTACTCCATTCCTACCTTTTTGCTACTAATAGAAAGATACTCCCCTCGCTGTTATTTCACAGTGCCCAGGTCAGCGCACTCACTCGGCCTGACAACCTGGCAAGAATGTAGACTAGTTTCCTGAGATGTGCTGGAAGCTGTATTTTTTGGGACATTTGAGAGGATGCAGAAGAAAATAATGTTAAATAAAGAAAAAATCATGGTAAGTTGCAGTGGATGAAATATGTCACCAAGTAAGTTGCTTCTACATGTACTTTTTCTGTTTCTTCGAGCCAGAGAACAAGTTCAGAACTGAAGGTAATATTGTAGGAAATATCTTTTTCTGTTCCAGCAATATTAAAGATTGAAGAAGGAGGAACTGTAATTGTTGCCATCATTGTTTTTAAACTGAAATCATACTGTATCTAGCAAGACACTTATGTAACAATGTCTAAAATGTCTTTGTGCTCAGAAAAGGTCATAAGTAAATGACTTTGAAGCTTAATCAGTGGAAGTATGGGACAATTTCTGAATTTCATTGTGAATCTAGTTTAAATCCAGTGAGGTCAGCAGAGTTACTTGGGATTTATAGAGTAAGTGTGCACAGAATACGGCTTCATGATTTTAACTGCCTGGTTTCCACTGTGCAAATATTATACGCTTGTCTGCAACTTGCACAGAACAATTTTTAAGACTCTGTATGCAAAATCTCTAAAATATTATAGGACAAAAAGTGAAATACTATAGGAAAAAAGTGAAAAGTTTAACATTGTTTAATATACAAAATGTTTTCTTGTGGTTCTACAACAGTCTATAAAACTAGTGAATGCTTCATGGAGGGATTACAGTGAATAGTTTTGCATGTTAGAGATTTTAGAATAGGATGTAATACTACAGCCTTACTGTCTTCTTAGTTGTGGTTATCTTCTTAATCCGTTGTATTTTTTTGTGATCTGTAAGGAAAGACATAAATCCTTTGGAGAAGGAGGATCTCTCCACAGGAGCCTGGTGTGCTAAGTTTCTTTTGAGGTAGTTTAAATCTTTGGGTTTGTTGACTTTGGGTGTTTTTTTGGCAATTAGATAACAGAGAGCACTTTCCCCACCTCAGATCACACAGAAGAACCATCAGGGACCTTTGTTTCAGGATGTAAATGTTGGTGATGCTGGGGAAGCAAAAGTGGCAGGAGATCACTTTTAACGTAAGTGGTCTGTTCATTTTCTGAGAATGAAGTTTGATTTGAAGCTATAAAACAAATCATTCACTTGTGTATAATTGATTATGAAGAATACAGAGAAAGGTGAGGACTGAACAAAGAATAAAAATCATAGAATCACAGAATAGAATTCACATTTGGATTCACAAGGCTTTTATACAGGTCTGCATCAAAACTTTCACAGAAGTCTCTTAAGATTTAGATCTTAAGCCTGATCTTTTTTCAGTCTGAAGAGGAATGAGGTAAAATAGACAATATAGAAAAGAAACACCCCTTTCCTGGGATTCCTGTGTGGCTTTTTCTAGATGGCACTTGTACAGACTTACCACTCCTGAGCAGCCTGCAGCTCCTGTCCTGCACTACTGCAGACAGTGCACTTCTTGCACTGGGGCACTGTATTGAGTTGCGTACAAAAAATGCTCCAAACCTGGTCCTGGAAGTAAAAAAAATAAAATGACAGGAAGGTTTTGTTCAGTGCTCTTATTTTGAGGGATGCTTTAGGCTGTGCAAAATTCAAAGGGGTGGGTTTTCCTGTTTCTTTTCTAGTGGTGAGCTCTACAGTGTGCAAATATGGGAGGTGCACATACTTGCAGTCATTTTTCCTGCAGACACATCATGGAACAGACAGATAAAATGATCCAGGTAGTTAACTTAGCAGTGTTATTTAAAGGTAAAGGGTTGAACAACACAAGTGACTTAAATTGATTGCCAAACACAACAGCCTTTGTGTGTGCTCTAAAAAATATTAATAAATGTGGTTTTGGGAAATCTCTTCTGTTTATTTGCTTATATACCTCCTTTGGCTGGACACCTTGCTGTGTTGCAGTGGCTCTCTGCCAGGTGTCAGAAGCAGTGCTAGTGTGGTTCCTGGCAGACCTCTCCAGCAGAAGATCGCTTGATGCACTGGCATCGAGGCTTTCCACAGCAAGATGTCCATTTTGCTTTCAAGTTCAGCAAAGAAGCAAGTGGGGAGGCAGCCTAGCTCAGAGCTGAGTTCACACATGATGTGGCTCTCTGCCTGCTGGCTCAGTGTGCTACCAGGCCATGTAAACTCCAGGAAGAATCCAGGTAGGACAGAGGGGCAACTCTCCCCTTGAGAGATGAGCCTGGGGAGGCAGCTACGGGGAAGCTTTGGGGTCAGGGACTTGGCCAGGTAAGCCCCTGTGGAGCCAGGCTTTCCCAGGACCTTATGCAGCTCAGGAAATGGGTTATCTGTTAGAACACCCAGGGATCCATCTATCTCAGCTGAGAACAAGGCCACATCTAAACTGATCCTGATTTATTCCCCTCAGAAAAAAAAAAAAAATGTTATCCCGCTGATGTTAGGCATTAATAAGGGCACTAACAATACCAGTCTAAGAATGGGGGAGGAACATTTAAATGTCTCTTCTCGAAGATTAGTCTAGTTCTCCTATGCATGCCACACTTTCTATCAGTTACTTGATAACCCGTCATTATGAATTACCCAGTGATTTGTTGATTTGGCATGCATGCAGTGATTCCTCTGGTAAAGCAAGCCAAGAGAATTTATTTTTGACAAGTTTCTGAATAACCAAAGATTGAGTGTCATTAGAGATGTATTCAGATTGTGAAATGGGCAGATATGTTTTAAAAAAAATCTTATTTTACTAGGCTTAAAACTGTACTGGCACTACTGATGAAGCTTGTGGAAATCAGTTTGTATTTCCTGTAAGTGTCTGAGTGAGAGATTTGTTGATAGTGATTCTTTTTTTTTTAATTACAAAACTGTCAGTCTACATGTTACATGAAATTACTGAAAGCAAAATAAAGCATAAGAGCATCAGACACTTGGGTCTTGTCTGCATGTTCTGGTGGCAGGGTTGGATATAGTGTGAACACGACCAGAGCAGCTGGTTTCCATCAAATGGCATAAAGGAAGGTAAACTGGGCCCTGCTCTGTTGTTTATGCTCTGCAGATCAGCTGATGTAATTTTCTCTGATAGATCTCTCTGCCTCCCTGTAGTGTCCTGGGGAGCTGCGCTGTAGTTGCCCATTCATGCTGCACTTGATGGATAACTAAGTGAACAGAAGTGCACCATCCAAAAAGGCAGTAGAGCTGGTTTTCCACTGATATACCCGTATGTCCTTTTGGTGACTTCTAGGGGTAAAAATCATCAAGTCTGGTATCTGTTATCTATTAAGTAGTTGTTACTTTACAGACATGGCAATGTTGATGTCTTGTGATACCATGGGCTTTGCAAAATAATGCCATCTGTCTGCTGGAAATCAGGCTAAGATTATACACATCTCTCTTTATAGACCAGTGACTATGTGTCAAGGGCAACATATTTTGTTCAGTGACCTGGAGCCTGATTTGTAAATGCATTTGTCTTGTTTTATGTTCATGTGCATTTTTTGTGGGGGGGGGTTGTTTTTTTTTTTTGTATATTAGCACAAATGTAAATACACTTCAAGAAACAAGCACCTTGATTAGATTTGGGCTTGTGTAAATATTTTATCTATCCTAAATTACTTCTTTCAGATAACCACATTTTCTTGGTTGTCCAATATAAAACTTCTGAAGTGCCTCACACTCCTTTGCTGCGGTGCCAAATTACTGCAGCTTTAAGTCCCACACAGAAACATTTCTGTGCAGAAGTTTTGTGTGCATTTTAAAACTGCACTGTGTGGTAAACACACTGTGCAGTGACTCCTAGAATCTATTTAACAAAAATGTGTGAGAAAAATGTAGAGATTAAACAATTATATTTCATCTGAGAGCCAAATCCATACCTCTTCATGATTTACCAGAAAAATTTTGTTTGACAAAAAGCCCATATATAATGATAAACAGTAATAATGACATAAAGGAAAGAGAGAAACTTTTCTTCCTTCTTAAAATGAATTAAAAAATAAATTTTTCTGAAAGTCACATCCTTGATAACTTCTGCTTAAGTTCAGTCCTCTCTAAGAACTGCAAAAATTTTCACTAAATCCCTCCCTCTTCTTTTCTGATTTCTTGAAACCCTGCAGGGAACAGGTTTTAGATATGTTGTTAGGTAATTTTTCTATAGACAAACAACTACCTTTTGTTTAGAATCTTCAAACAACTAAAATGTGAGTTCTTTTTTAATCTATGTTGCCAGCATGGATAAAGTTAAATACAAATTATAAAAGTAACATTTATAGTAGATAGTACTGCAAAAAGAGTAAAACTTGGAGTGTCACCTTGACTGGCAGCTCATATTATCTATTTTATAATATGAATAAAATAAGAAAATAAAGCGCATACATGCTCAACATGTCTTTTAGGCAGCAGTTTTCAATCTAATTGCATGAATAATGATATGCAAAAATCATTACACAACACATGACTCATAAGAGCATCATCCTCACTGCATTGCTAAGGGCAGGAAGATTACAACAACCGTCTTGTGCCCTGTCCAAGCCCTTTCTTTTTATTGGGCCTCTGGCTTGCAAGACATACAAATTCTAGATTAGAAATCCAGTGTATTACATGCTTTTGTGGGTAATCTGTGTTAGTTTTAAAATACTTATGTTCTATGGCTTAGTCACGTTCCGTACATCCTCAGATCATTACCTACAAAGACACTGCAAGGAAAAAAGCTGTAGACCCCTATGCACTTGTCAGATCCAGAGGGAGTCTGCGGCAGCTGGAGTTTGGAGCTGCCTCTGGTCTCCTTGCAGCGCCAGTCTGTGCACACAGTGTCCAGGCACACACACAGCATTTGGGATGTGACCCAGTCTGTGAATTACTTTTTAAAAGGTTGCATGGTGAGCATTGCCTTCAGCTGGGAAAAGGTTTGGTGCCTCTACAGAGGACGTGGATCAAGATGGACAGAAAATCATATTCTGGCAAAGTCTGTAAGTGATATAAAACCTGGTAAAATACTAAGTAAATACAAAGTCTTAGAGCTGTACCTGCACAGAGATCCTGTGTTGGTTCCTTAGAGTGCAGTCAGACATAGACCACAGACACCATTCTCAAGTGAGGTTATCAAAAAATGGGAAACTTCTGGTCCAGATGACATTTTACTTTCCAGCCTGTTGACTGTGTTTTCTTTCTACAGGCTGTAAAGCTGAAGCTACATTAAAATTACTCAGAGGAATTAGATTTTTCCGTACAACCTGAAAACAAGCACCCCAATTTACCCTCCTATGTGGAAAACTGCGTATTTCCCAAATAAACCCCAGCTGGGTTGTTGAAACCCTGCTGTCTGGAAAGTTTTCATTGGTGTGCACTGAAAATCTGGAGCCTGTCGTGCTCAGTGCCCACAGTCTGTTTCATAGCAGGATTTTTCTTCAGCCAGAGCTGAGAACTTGGACATTCACGCAGCGTGGTTCCTCTGTGCTGAATTCCTCTACATTGAATGACTAACAAGAGACCAAGGAACACTCTGAAGATATCTTTTCATTGCTAATGCTCAGATTTTCCATTCATTGCCAAGACACAGTGTCCATTTCCAGCAGTAAATGTCAGGCACACAATAGCTCTGCTGTCGGTGTGAAAACCTAGCTTAACTAGAGGAGAAGGCATAAAAGATCAGAGCATATCCTCTGTGTGCAAAACTGTACAGTCAAAATTGTATGTCTCATACTCACAGTTTCAAATAGATTGATTAGATAGTGTTGTATCCTAGGGCTTTATTGTCTGCCTGCATCAAATTTTTTTACCTTTTTTTTACTTGAATCATCTTTATGTGTTGAGGCACTAAAATGGATTATGGTCCTTACTTGCCCAAAAGAAGGCAGCATTTGAAGGAAGGTTTGAAGATGACAGACCTGACCACACATGGTCTTCACCTGAGTGAACAGGGCTTGGGTGAATGTTAAGAGATTCTGGAGCTGCTTGTTCATACCCAGCTTGGAGAAGACAGTGTTCCAAAGGTTGTGTTTAAGCAACCAGAAGATATGAAGGACAGCAAGAGAAGATGGTATACGACAAAACAAAGCAAAGCAGAGCCAGTGAAGCCTCAGTGTAAGACAATGTTAAAAACAAATGCTGGGGAATGTTTTCAGGTCAGTCACTGAACCAGGAACAGGATCCAAATCAAAATCTGACTCTTCCTTGTAGTTTGACCTTCTCTGTGCAGCCTATAAATTGATTTCAAAGTGGTGTAATTCCTCTAACGCAGAAGTGTTTAATTCATAAGAGAATATTTCTCCAGCTGTATATAGTAAGAGACAGATAAAATCTAATTTGAAAATAATATAGCATGCAAGGAATAAATTATATGCTCTGGCACTTGGTGGTGTTTGTGAGATATAAGTCTATTTCTAGTGCAGTGTAGGCTTAAATAGCCAAGTGGTGTTTATAGGAGATGGGCTGCTGCATTCCTTTTCAGTTTGCTAATATGCACTAGTCTGCTGAAGTAAACCAGCCCTGTACTGAATAAACACATGGGACTCTGTTCATCTATGGGATGAGGTGAATAAACCATCATACCTTTGCTGGAGATCTATACATCATGTCTTAAATTATGAAAAAAACCCCAACAATTTAAACTAATTTACTATGCTAATTGGATACACTCTCAGCCTGTACGCCTTAGTTGACATAGTTGAAACTTGAACTAAAAGTAATCTGTAGCTGGAAAATCTTTGTGATGGGCACTGTAAAATTCCAGCAAGATGGCTGAGTAGTGTAGTTTTTTCTTGTAAAAGACTTCTGGATCTTTGTTTTAAATGTGTTTAAACCATAAATGCTATTAAGTGTTTGTTTTACCGCTCTTCAGCACTTCCAGTGTTGCATCGTTACATTAAGAAATGGGGACATGCCGCTTTGACTTGATTACCACAGAAAACTTTGTCCTGTAAAGTCCTCCAGCCATAGCACAGAAACGTGAGCTTTTCTGTACTAGTGAATATACTACAGAAGTGGGGCTACTGGGCTGTATATGGCCACCACCAAATAGCAGAGGTAGGGAAAATATGTTTTATGACTGGGATGACACTCAGTAACTGGAAAAAAAATAAACCTAAGACAATTGCATCTTGCTTGGGTAGTAGCTAAGTGAAAAGCTTTGCCCAGGTCTGCTCAAACAGCTCCCTCCTACCCTTTTACTGAGAATCATTTTAGCTGAGATTGTTGCTGCGATCAGCTAATTAAGCCAGACAGAAGCAGGCAGAAAGCCAAGACATGATTTTCACTTGCAGCATCTAGGTCTTGAGAAGCAAAATGTTAACATTGCTATCTTGTCACTTGGAAATACATAATTGTGCTTGAATTTTGTTTCACTGTGGAAGGGTACTCTCTAAGTGGAATAGCAAGCCTTCCTAATGGGAACAAGGACAGATCACGAAAAAGGTACCTGGAGCAGCTGCTGGATTGGTTATATTAATGCCCAGGAGGAAATATGTCCATTACATTTTTTTTCTGTTGCTTTCTTTTGTGTCTTTCTCTCATTTAACAATGATCCGTATACAAGGAAAGGTAAGGATAATGAAAATTGGAGGAAGGAAATAATTGTCTTTAAGCAATGTCCTTTTGCTCTCAGACTAGCTGGGATTGTTTTCCCTCTCTCAGAAACCCAAGCAGAGTTGGCTGCTTGGTTTGAATTTCTCTTTGTCTTTTTACTGTGACAAAAAAGACCTCAGCTTGTAAGCAAGCTGCAAAGCACTGAGCAAGGATGTGTTCTGAAGGACAGGAACAGCTGGGCCTTCTGGAGGCTCTGTGGTTTGCTGGATAGTGTTGTCTTCAGGCCAATTTTGCTTACAGTTCTATGTATGTGAACTATCTTCCTATCCAGTTTTATAAGTTATTCCAAAGAGAAATTAGTATAATGTTACTCTCCAAACTTCCCTCTTACCCACTCCAAGATAAAGAAATTGTGTCTCTAAAATTGCAGGTTTTCAGAGCTTGCTTTCTCCCTTTCTTTTCTTTCTTTCCTTTCTTTTCTTTCTTTCTCCTTTCCATCTTTTCTTTCTCTCTCTTTCTCTCTCTCTTTCTCTCTTCTTTTTTTTCCACTTTCTAAGTATTCTAAGGCTTTAAATTTCATTTTTGCCCTCCTTCTTGTTCTCGCCATCTTCTCTCTTTTTTTCTGTCTCATTCTTTCTCTCTGTTTCTCATTTTCTGATTCTCTTTTTTATTCTCTTTCTACAAATCACTACAAGTCTTATGGAGGAGATACAAAACCTTCATGTTTTGTTTACTGATTTCTGAAACATTTTATAGGATGAGAGTTCAGGATCTAAATGCATATCCTGATGATTGTTCTTTTGATCCTATGTGAGTTTAGAAAATCAGTCATTAGCTTGATTTTGAACACAGTTAGGACCCCAAATGGATTTCAGTATGACTGCCCAGACATTGCAAAAGCAAACAAGAAAAGAAAGACTCATCAATCTACTTATTTTTCTGCCTAATACATCAAAGAAAGCTAGAACAGTTTCTGAACTGAAGAGTTTTTGGGGAGAACATTAAAACTCTAAAACCTAATACTGACACATTCCTGCTACTTCATAGTACATATATATGTTTCTTTGACTTTTGCTATTTGGTGAGAACTGACAGCACGATTTGTGTTGTTCAAGAGGCAAATGATAATTCAGGCCCTCCTACCAAGAGTCTGCTTCTTATTTCTGAAAACCTAACTAAGCTTTAATTGTGGTCTGGAAGTTAATGTTATTTCAGAATTGTCTTCTTAATTTCCATCATTCCGATTCTGTATATGTGGAACATCACTTTCTTTACTATATCTGCCATGACTCTTTTCATTACCATCTGCTAAGGTTCCAAAATCTGTTATAAGCTCGCTGCTAATTTCAACTTCCTTTTTTTTTTTTGACGTGGGGGAGGAGGGGAACCCACCAAAAAAACAACCAACAACAGAAAACAATCCATCTGTGTAACTACTGAAGAACTTATCCTGCTATAACAAAGAACTCCTTTCAGAGATCCAAGTCAATACTGCTTAGTCAGCCAAGAGGAATTGTCTTTTCTTGGGTACATCCTATACTTTCCTCTTCTTTCCAAGGGAAAACAGTTTTCACTAGGCAAGCTGATACTCTGCCAGTCAGAAAAATCTGTGCTGTTTGAAAAATTAAATCTGTCTTTAGTAAAAACCTCCTTTCTAATATAACCATTCTTTCTCTATTAGTCAGCTGCGTAGTATTCAATTGTTCAGACAATAGTATTTAATAGTATTAAGAAAAAAGTAATTTCCTAAAAAGTACATTGTTTTTACTTTTTTCATTTCTTTGTCACTTTTTCTAATAGCTATGCACAGCATAGAAGTAACTGGACTGTTAGGATTCTCCTTGTATATTTCCTAAGGAATTAAACCCAGTTAATAATAATGACATCACTGTTACGGCAAAATTAATTTTAGCAAAATCTCAGTTCACTAACCTGTCAATAAACAATTCTGTGGGTAGTAAGTACATTTAGCGTTGTCAAACAGGGAAACATCAAAACTGGAGAGCCCTGGAATCCCTTCCCAATTCCACCAGGGTGGGCTGCTGTGCGCCCAGTTTTCATCATCCTTGAAATGGCCACAGTGGGATTCACTTCCACTGTTTTGAAAGTGATGTCTGAAAGTTCAAGGCAGAACAAGAGTGAAAGATTTTGAGGAAGGGCTATATACCATAAAGGCCTGGAGAGACAGATATTTTACACCATCTCTTTGAAAGCCTCAACACACACCCACACATGGATTGTTATGAATAACTCCGATGATGCATTTGCCAGCTACTTCTGCACATACTAGTAAGCCACTAAATGAGTTGCCTACTCATTTGAGTAGTTGAACAGGGCTGAAGCTGTTGGCAGTGCCTGATCAAAGCTGAAATATGATGAAAGGATTCTTGTCATGTGTACTGAACAGGGCAGGCCTGCTGCACGCTTATTTGTCCTTCAGCAAATGCTGCTTCCCGACACCATGATGTGTTTACAGGGGCAGGTCTCTCTCTTTTCTGTGCTGAGCAGCAAGCTCAGCCAAGTCTGCCACTCTTCTGTTTAATCTGTAACAGTGTGACCAACTGTCAAATCTCAGGAAATTCTATAGAGCTAGCTTTGTATTTAAAAATAGAGCTGATAAGGGTGTGGGTGGGGGAAAAGCACATTCAGAAATCTGGCTTTTTGTTCTTTGTGAGCAATCCCTCCCTTTCTCCTTTTCATGATTCTACGATTTTATGAAATTACTTTTCAAACCTTTGCAAGTTGCTTGCAGACCCTGCAGAGCATCCCCACAGACCAGTGCCACAAAGACCCCAAGCCCTTGTCCTCTTCTGCACTTATATAATAGCTCTTGTATCTGCCTTATTTATTTTTTTTTTTTGTAAATCCAACCACAGCAGTTCAGGGAGCTTGTAAGTCCATACTGTGTGGCTCTGTATGGAATCACCATCAGGTAGAGAGGACCTGCAGTAAGCAGCCTGCAGTGTGTGTGCTGTGGAAATGTTTGACAAGGGTGAGATCCAGGGACAGTAAAATCTTATATTGCAGTCACTATTTGGGATAGCAAAAACATTTCTGAGCAAAATCCTTGCAGCTGTAGATAGGGTTGATCAGGACTCTACAAAAACCATTCATTTCAGTGAGTACTCACTTGTGATTTAAATAAATGAGTCTTTAGCAAAGTTCCATTTTACCATATGGTCCAGCAAAGTAGTCTTTTACCATATGGTACCATTGAGTACCTTTATATACTTCATGTGAAATTATATTTGGAAACCATATGAAAGATTATGCCAAAAAAAAACAGCAAGGGAAAATAAGGGACTTCATTAGGTAAGGAAACACAATTCACAGCCTCTCAAGCTAGATAGCTGGATCTGTTGGATCCAACTTGGATCATGAATTGACTTGCTAGTTCAATGGAACTTACTGTGTGTACTAACTTATCTGCTCTTCCTAAAGAGGGAACTCATCTGCCAACATTTTCTTTGTATCTGTGTTCATTCAAATTTGAACTGGCAATAGATCATGTTTTGTTTGTGATGGAGCTCTGGGAGGGTTTCAATATATTTTTGTTCTTTGTAATTTTCACATTGGGAGCATGTACCTGATGGAAACAAAGCCCCATATTTTAGAACTCCTTTGTGCTTCAGAAGTGATGTAAATCTTGCAAATCTTGTAAGGTGAACTTTTGTTCTGAACATTCAATAAGCCTAATAACAACAATTTTTTTCTGGTGATTTTTTAATCCTTCTGTAGAGGCAGTTTCAGCAATTAAAGCATAACACAGAAAATGCTAATTATAGACTCGAGTAAAATGGTTTGCAGTTTTTGTTTCACACAACTCTGTTTTCATATCTCAGTGCAAGGGAGACCGGTTTACTTAAAGTGAAATATATAAGCTCAGGGATATATAGCACTGAGTAGATATGATTATGTTCTGCCTTTAGAGTTTGTACTACACTCCTAGGAGTTTAGATCTTTCAATTTACTCTAGAGGTCTATTATAGTCAACTTTCAGAGATCATATTTTTACGCTTTTAACTTCTGTGTTCTTGCCTATCAGCAACATCTGAAAGCAGTAACATAAAAATGCAGCAAATGTGTTTTGGGAATATGTGATTCAAGTTATCATTTTTAAAAATTAGTTCATGAGTTCTGCCTTTGGTACAATGCAAAATACATGATTTTCTTCTGGGTTTTTTTGAGAGTTTATCCTTGCAGCAATTATCTTCAAACACAGAAGTGAAAGACAAATAATATTTGCACTTTATTATAGCTGTCATCTTCCTTTTTATTCCATTATTATTTATCGCGTTCTATCTGTTAACTGCGGTGGCTTTGCTAAGTATGGTGGCTTGTCACGGTCACTGCTGGGGATGTATTCCAGCAAGGCCAACACCAGGAAAGGCTTGCTTAACATATGGCAGCCTCTCAAGCTGAACAAGGATTTCCATGAATGAACTGGCTTTACAAAGCTTTTGTTGGAGTAGTGTACAGACGGAAGTCTCGTGTATGACCTCCTCTTGCGCTTTCTTGATACATTTTTGTTGCTCTCCACTTTAGCTTCCTGCACTGCTTGTCATCTCCTCTTTCAGTATATTTTTTGTTCTTTGTAATTTTCACATTGGGAGCATGTTCATAATGTTGTTTTATAAGGATGCAGTCAGTTCCAAATTTTTAGTTAAGCTATTTATCTCTTCTATTAATGTATTTTGTTTAGGTCCTTCAAGCTCCTTACCTTGTGAACAGATGACAATCATTTTTCCTTTAGAAGCCAAGGGGATATTCCTATGATTTGGGTTGACCTTCTGATGCTTGGTTCAGAAGATAGGAACACCAAGAACCAAATGGTCAAAATATAGAGCATATTTGTGTCATGCTGTCCTGCATTGCCCAGAAAACTGGAAATACGATTCTTCAATTTCGTTTTACTAGATTTAACCAGATATTCACAGTATTATAATGGTACAGCAATGTACCAATTCAATTCTTAAACCGTGGGGTTCCTAAATGAGTGGCACAGTCCCCAGCAATACTTAAACTTCTATGCTTCTTTTACTTATGTACATTTACAGTTACATGCTCACTTAGAAGCTTGATTTCTTGTTTCCTCTGTGACCAAAGATCAGGTTACATGTTTACTAAAACGCCTCCCAGATCAATTTGGTCACTCAAGTAATGTGTTAAAAGTAGAACAATCTGACAGCCAAGCCAGGGCTGCAAAGTTACTTTTAATAAACACTCTCGTCTGTGTTAATTTTAAGTCAAAAGCAAAACAGTCTAAGGATACTGTGGTGGATTGGTACGTATGTCATATAGGAACTCTGAGGTCCCATGAAACAAATCTGATGAGCACTGTGGTCAGTAAAAACTAGGACAGTCCACTTGGTGCCTTTCAGTCATTTTCTACCTTCTTGGGTGAACAGGGTCTGTCTAAAAATGTGGATGCTAATATATATGTTTATTAGTTTATTGTGAGAAGGATACAAAGCACAAGATATAAGCAACTTAGGCTTAGCAGAGTCAGGCATATTAAAATCAGGCTGCTGGGAGTGGGCTGGTTCTGAGACATCTGCAGGGCGTGTGCTTGGTGGGTATAAAAGTGCTCTGTGATACTGGGTTTTGTTCTACCAGCATAAAACACTCGGTCATTTTAGGCACGGACTTCTCATTGCTGAGAGAAAACAAAGTAATACTGATACATTATCACAGTATAATGTGCATAGTGAATGACTGTATTGTATTAGTGGTGAATTATTGCAGAATCAATGTCGGTGATTTTTGCAGAATAAAAATCAATGGAGAAAAAAATGGGGCGGGGAGCTTCATGAAGTTATCGTTATTTATAGTTAAAGCATGAAATAAATTTTTCCACCCGACTTTTACATATGGGCATAGACAGCACTGAGCTGACTAAACTGAGCACTGGCATAACTCCATTGACTTTACTGAAATTTCATCCCTTTGCAGCAATATTGGGTTTGGCTCAAACACGAGTGACCAGATAATTTTCTGACTGGTTTATAGGTTATATTTCTGACTTGGAGTAAACAAACTACATATTTCAGGCTATAAGCAGATAATGACGGCCACTTGGAAGAAATTTCCATATTCAAGTATTCATACAATGTTGCATCGCTGACTGGCTGTGCTGTAGTGTCTTTGGATTTCCTGTAACAGTTACTTGCAATTTAAAATTCTGATTTCTCAAAAGTTATATAATTCATCAGGGATGTTTGTTGCTAAAGGAAAACAGGATTTATTCCCTTCTGTGCTAAGGTAGAGAAGGACCAGAGAACCTGACTGCACAATCTGATTCTTTGTTTCAGTGACTGTATACAAGGGGGTGCTTTTTCATTAACCTTTAAAGCAGGAAGGTTTAAACAGGTCAGGCTAAATGCTGCTTTGTGTTTCTGATACAGCAGTTACTTCACATTTGGGGTGGAGCTTAACATACATGAAGAAGCTTAAAAAAATCTGCAAGTTATTGTGTAGCAATATCATCCAGTGCTTTATCGTTCTGCTCTCGCTTGTCTGTGTATAACACAGAGTGAAATCAGCCTGGCTTGAAGTAAAATGCCAGCTATAAAAACTTGAGCATTGCCAGTGGCAGTTGGACTGAAAACCTGAACTGAAGCACTGCTGAGGCTTCTTCTGTTTTAACACAGAAAAGCAAATACAAAAAGTTCAGTGTTTTCGTAATCCCAAATTGAAAGGGTTTTAGTACAACCATTGTGAAACTGAATTGTGCCTGCCTCATCTGATGACTGGTAGCACACTCATTTCATGCCTCCATTTTTTTCATTTTGCCCATCTTTCTCTCTGAAAAATGCCAAAAAATATTATCAATACTATTGACACCTCGTTATTTTTTACTCATTATTACAGTAAAGCTTGTAGACTGCAACAGGTCCTAAATATGGCTTTCATCAGATATTTTAGCATCATAATAGATGTAAAATATCACCAAGAGGTCTCAGCCCTCTCTCTCAAGAGGATTTACAGCTAGTTAACTCTTTTTGTATTAGACCTATTGGGGAAAAAATGAACAGTGTTGCTAAAATCAGATAGTGTGAAGAAAGAAGTTTCACAGAAAGTGAAGGTGACGGAAGTGAAGTGAAAGTGGGCTCAAGAACAAGTGGAGAAACTGTAGAAGAGTAGGAGAAACAATTTTTTTTTTTTTAATGAAAGCATAATGTACTGCAAGAAGGTTGGATATGTTAGTGCATCCTGGTGGGGACAGGGGAAGAGGCTCATGGGCTGCTCTGGTACAAGCACTTTATAGGAACCAACTCTGGAAGCCTGGGAGTGGAAGACCTGCCTCTGGCCTGTAGTATTTTTACATATTCTCTCCATCTCATCCCAAGTCATTCGTATTTCCCCTTCTGTCCCGCTGACGAGGAGGCAAGATGAGGAAAGGAAAGGTAGAATAGCAGAACTCAAAAATTTCCCCCTGAGAAAAATGCACCTGGGAAATTCCTGATTATCTTCACAAATTACTGGTTAGATGCCACTAGGTCTCACCCCTGCATATATTCTTCTTCCTGCATTATCAGAGTCGATGACACGAAGTTGATTTAAATCTCTAAGACTTATTTTAAATTCATATGACACACACACACAAAAGTGTAAAATTCCAGACTCCAAAGGGTCTTTTAGCAATGATGTAAAGAATTTCTCAGGTGAAAATCTGATTCTGAAAGCTGAAACTTTAACGATTCTAATATTTCAGGAGGGTGGTAATAAATCATAGTTATGGTAACAACAAGCTGCTTGGTTTGATCCTCTCTCATGGTGTAAGCTGTTAGCGAAAGCGAGGTGCAAAGCAGATTCAAATCAGTATCAGCTTGTGTTCCTTTGGGAAAGATGTCCAATCCCATTTACTTGTAGAAAAGGCAAAAATAAAAACACTGTATACACTGTGTTATTTCATGATGCCTGCTTTGCAGATATTAGGTGATGCAGTTTATTGTTAATGCTGTGCAGTGCACACCATGTACTTTGAGTGAAACATTTCAGTCTTTTGTAGGCCAACCTGCCCCTACCAGCAGGCGTGCAGTTTATTTGGTACATTAATCTGTTCTTAATTATAGTGCCACCCAATACAGTCTAACATCTTGTGGTTATTTTTTTTGGAAAAAAAATTGGAGGAATTGCTCTAAGGCTTCCTAAAGGCTGATAAGACTTTGTTAGGACACAATGTTCAGCTGAAAAACTTGTGAGTGGAGGAAAAGGATTTCTGTACTTAGTGAAGCAACTCAATAACTGAAAAATTGTGATTTTAATTTCAAAGTAATTTACAATATAGATGTGCTTGCAGAAATAACAGTGTTGCTTTTTGATAGAATGCACACATGCTTGATGTCCTAATTAGATAGGGCAAATGGTCTGCATTCACTTAGAACAATGTTTAGGTACTTAGCATTTGGGCTTTTTAATAATTTTTTAATTCTATTAAATATGAAAGCAAGTGTGTAGAATATTGTAGGAATATGTAGGAATTATTTCTGGCTTTAATTAAAAAAATGCTGCTTTCACAGGTTATGCTTCAGCCTAATTCCGTTTTGAGCACTGTGTTCTTACTCAGGGAAAAAAAAAAAAAAAAGATCTGATTTGTGAACCTGGAGATAGATCACAAATCTAAGATGTGTTGCAACTGACCTTAATGACACAGCATCTGCCTGGTACCAATGCTTAAGCTGTTACTTTCTATTGTTGTTTTTTGTTCATTCTGCCAAGAAGGTGGAGTTTGTGTCAGAATAAAAGAGGTGGGGAGAAGGCTTTTCAGACAACAAGAAATTGAGTCCATTCATTGAGTCCATTGAGTCTGGAGCATCAGATTTCACAATAATTTTATCCAGGGATGCAGGCTGTTTCCACTTACCCTTGATTCACGTGTCAGGTTACATGAGTTTTCCCTTATACCATGCTGCTGTTCTTCCTGAGTACTAAGACCTGGATGCCCCTCTTGAGTGAGGCAGCACTGGAACACAGATTGCTGTGCTCCTAATTCTTATCAATCCAAGAGTTGTAAAATGTGATAAGCTTAACAGTTGAACTCGATGATCTTAGAGGTCTTTTCCAACCACAAGGATTCCATGATTCTATTCTAATGCAAGTCACCTTGGTGTGGGTGCATTCCCTTAGGCATAGGAGGACTAAGGAATGAGTCAGGACTAAGGACCAGAGCCAGTACCACCCACCACCTCTGCAGGGTTGAGCCTTATAGGCGGGACAACGGAGACCTGACAAGGATAGGGACTTGGGATGTCCTCAGGGCCTCCTGCATTGCCAGATTGAGATCCAAGTGAAAGTAGAGGTTTGCTTCAGCAGCATTATATAGCTCAAGCTCTTCTTTGCAGGAGGTCCAAGCCAGTCATTACACTTTTTCAAGAGATTTTGGAAAATCCAAAACAAATACTGCACCTGATCTAGAACTGTATGCACAAGCAGACTGCAGATGCAAAACATTGCTGGATAGAGAATTAAGTATTAACAAGTTAAAATTTATTTATAGAGTAAAACTACTGGCTTCAGTTTGGCCTAGTTTCCAGACAGATACACTGAGATTATTTGTGGTGAAAAAGCTTTACTAATTACATTCAGTTTCTATAAAAAGAACTTAAAATCCAATCAAAATGATAAATGTGTCTCAGCTTCTGTTATCTGAATGCTTAAATTCAAGCATGTTTTTTTTTTCCTTTCTGCTCTGAGCAGTAGCACTGTCAAAGCACAGATGCCCCAGCAGGAATGCCTTGGAGGACACAGCAGTCAGAGGTGATTCAGCCAGACTGCCTGGTTGTGTTCTGCTACCCTCATCTTGGGCTTTTTATCTTCCTTTTTTTGCTCTGTGGTATTGTTCACAAGTAGACAGGAGACAGATAGGAAACTGTAAGGCTTCCATGAACAGCAATACCAAAAAGTATATAAAAAACCTGCAGTGAAATTTATTAGGGGATGGAAGAACAGTTATCACACCTTTTCCAGGCATGCAGTGTTCTGCGGTCATGATATGCCTCTGGATTCTTGCAACTGCATTACAGGACAGCATCACCAACTCCAGAGCTCAGTAGTCCTGAGGTAATTTTTATTTTTGCCTGCAGCTAGATGCCTTCCCCTTCTTGATATTCAGTTTCCTTGCAGCTCACTGCATCCTCCTGTAGTTATGCTAAGTATTCGTGTTTATCCCACAAAATAGTATGCAACAACTATTATATGCAGACAAGTCCTTTAAAGAGGTCTTGAACTAAGCTGTTTACATGTTTCTTGGTGTTGAGTGTTTTGCAAGATACTTTAGCTTTTATTCTTCCTTCTTATAGTCATGTTTGTCTACTATGCTCTCTCTCAAAAACATTCTTCAATATTGAAGCTGGCTTCAGGGTTGAAAGGCTGGACAATTTCATTAACATGTTATCAACAACGATTTAGTTTCCTGCATTGGTGTTCTGCTGTAAGCCACTGGTTTTGGGTTCTTGAAAATATGTCTGATCTTTTATCATTCAGAGGACTTGTAGCAACACTCTGAAAGTTTTGACAGGATCTCCTGCAGTTTTAGTATTTGGGTTTTTTATTCAGTATTTGCTAACTTTTTGAAGCCCATGTTTCTACAACTCTACCTACAAAACACCCACTGATAGTTTCACTCTGTAGCGAAAACAAGCTGTTGAGGAATGCACATCATGTCAGGTCTTCAGTGAGTGCATAAGGGCTTTATACAGATAAGAAAGAGGAAGAAATAAAAACATGCAGCATTTCTACATGCTCATGCCAGTACTTCTGAGGCCTCTCTTTTACTTTTACATTATGAATATCAAGCTAGGCATAAATAAAACATGACTTGTGCGGAAATATAACATTTAACTTTCCAAAGAGATAAAAGCTATTCTGTAATCATCAGCTACTAATTAAAAATGCATTGGGCCAGCAGGAAGTGTTTGAACACAATTTTATTTATTGATTGTGAATGTTTCCACATGAATACCGAACTGTTTCTATTTCACCTCACCTCCCCAAGCTGTCATGCCCATCATGACAGAGAGCATCTGCAATGCTCTCTGAAGCATTGCTTTTCTTGGTGGTGGTGGGCTTTGTAATTTTGGGAAAGTTATGCTGAAGTTAGAAGCTGTTTGAGTGTTTTCTCCTCCTCTTTATGTTTTTGTCTGATAATGAGGACTGCTGATCTAGTAAGGGTACACTCTTTCAGAAGGTAGTTTACAATGGGGACACTGGGCTCCAGTCGCAAGCAACAGTAACATGAAGGTTGCTATTGCACAAATCTCTCTTGAAGTGTTTGGAGCAGACTCAAAGCAGCTTGGAGCTGGAAGGAGCCTTTTACTGGGTTTGAAGTATTGCTGACAGGAGCATTTTGTTCCCAGTCCCGTGGCTTCAACTTTTATGATGCTACTGTGGATCTTTTGGTTTGAACGATCGTTGAAACGAATGTTACCATTCTTCTTTATTTCCGCTTCGTTTTCTTACTAAAACAAAACAAAACAAAACAAAAGTAGAGGAAAATTGTGACTATATTACGAACTCTACTTAGTAAAGTCTGCCAGTACTGGCCTTGGGTATTTCCAATGCCGCAACTCTGGAGTCAGCCGTTTCACCTTCCTTTACCGCCGAGTGCTGTCAGTTCGGTGCCCTGCCCGGTGACAGGCACACGCCGCTGCCCACCGGCCCTTCCCGAGCGGGCGGGACGCGCGGGTCCCGCGGGCGGGCGAGGGACCGAGCCAACAAGCCCGAGCCCAACGGGAGCCCCCGAACCTCCTCTGCGGCCCCGACAAAGGGCTCTGGGGCCCGGGCGGGCGGGATGTCGCGGGCCGTGCGGGCCTGGGCCAGTCGGACTCGCCCCCCGCCGCAGCCCCTCGCCGCCGCTCGCCCCGTGGGCCGGGTTATGTAAGCGGGCGCCCCCGAAGCAGCGGCAGCCGCAGCAGCATCTGCGGCGTTCCCGCCCTTATCTCCGCCCCGCTCCCAGCGCTGGAGAGGCAGGAGGAGGAGGCGGCGGCGGCAGCGCAATAGAGCAAGTTTTGTCTCCTGCGAGGGGGCGGCGAGGTCCCACGGCCCTCGGCAGTGCCGGCACCATGGCCCCGGCGCCCCTGGGGCGGGCAGCAGCCCCCGCCGCGGCGGCAGCGCCCCGCTGAGCTCCCCGGGCAGCGGGAGCGGCCGCCTCCGCCGCCCA
>VYXB01005860.1:0-19189 GCA_013397135.1 Pachyramphus minor | reverse complement strand
GTCCGCCCGCCGGAGAGCGGCGGTCCCCCGGCACGGCCCGGCCCGGCGCGGCACCATGTGGGGCGGGCTGCACCCCCAGCCCGGCTTGCGAGGCTACAAGGCGGGTAAGGAGCGCTGAGGAGGGAAGGGAAGGGAATGGGGCTGTGGCTGGGGCCGGGGCCGGGGGGAGGCACATGGGCCCCGCGTCGCTTCCCCTCCCCCGGCCCGGCCCGGCCCGGCTCCCTCCCGGGTCCCCACAGGAACGCCTGAGGAAATGTCTCTCTCACCACTGCGGGCGGGAAGCGGCGCGGCCCCTTCCCCACCGCCGGCTCCCAGAGAGGGGACGTGGCGCCCGGGGAGGGCGCGGGGCCGGCCCGGTGGAGAGGCTGATCCGGCGTCAGCGGCATCGGGCCGGCCGGGGACTCCGCGTTGCCTTAGCTGGACCTTGCAGCGGATGAGAAAAGCTGAGCTTAACCTACATAATCCGTTTCCGTGTTTTCGGGCTTTCGTTTCGCTCCTCAGTTTGTTAGTATACCCTTAGGCAGAGACTGGAAGCGTGCCTCTCTTGATTCTTTTTCGCTTTAAATTTAGACCGCAACAAATGGGTCGAGTCCTATTTTGTCTTTTTTTCCCCACACCACTTTTCTGTCTCTGGATTAATTAGAGCCTGGTTCCTGCGGGTTGACAGGGATGCGATGATAGGTTAACGCTTGGAGTTAGGTTGTTCCAGGAGAGACACCTATCTGTGAGCGATGGGCTGACTTCCCCCCGTCAAGGCTGTCAAACTGGCGGAGGAAAACTGGTGAATTGGCTTTAGAGCCGTATGAACATCGCTTTTGGGAAGGTGAGGCCAGGTACCGACTGTTTTGGATGTTCTTTTCGGGGTTTGGAAATACTATCAGCTATATCACCTGCTTTACTCTGGCAGAGCTTCTGCAAATATTTTGTCATGTTTTGATTTATTGAAGCAATTGATCACAGTAGAGGTCTGTGGTTTGGCTCTGCCGTTGCAAGTGCAAAGTAGTGCTGTTGGAGTAATTTTTTTGCTTCAGAAATTTGGGTTTATGTTTTAATTTTGGAATTGCAAAACATGACTGTATAATGTGTATATGGTTAGTTGACATATTTAAATGACAGGATTGTTTTGCTTTCGACTGACAGCGTTTTTCTTGCAAATACAAGAGCTGCTGAGACATTCTCAGCAGCTGCCCGAATCTCTACAAGTAGGCTAATGTTCATCCCTAGAAGGTGAAAGAAGACGTTGTTCCTTTTTTCTGTACTGTGATGAAGTTATCAATTTCTATGTATAACACGTTTGCCTTGTTGAAGCCTTTCTATTTTTTTTTAATTATTCAGTGCTTCCTGTAAAAGAATGGAATTACATTATCTTGCTGCTACAGCTTGCAAAGATAGGGGGTATTCTGAACAGTAGGTGCAGAGATTTCAGTTAATTTGATGGAAACTGCAGGAATTAGGGTGTTTCAATTTTTGATTATTTGTGCTTAGGGCAGGAATATTAAAAGGTGATGTCACAAGCGTACTCTGACACGAACTTCAATTTTTGTTTCAATATTTGTTTTCCATTAGTTTCAGAAAACTTTAGATTGTGCCTCTTGGTACAGTGTCTTTCCTTTTGTTTGGGGTCAAACGAAGTATTTTTATACTGTGTTGAATTTGTCAGCTGTTCTGATTGGTGTATTATTTATTGGATGAATGTTTTTCTTTTGCATGTTTGTCAGAATGGTCTTTAGGATTCAAGAACAAATTTTGTATGTTACTTTTCTCTCCTCCCCAAACCCCTCATTGCTTTTCAACTTGTATTAACCCAGAGTATTTAAATATATGTTTATCTGTAAGCATTAGAAGTGTAAGGTAGCAAAACGGGTAGAAAACCATGTAATTTGAGATAAGATTAACAGAAAGTGGTGATTAATTAGAAAGCAAGTAGGTGAAGGTTTAACCTTGAGATATCATCTGTGCACTATAATTTCCAACGTAGGAGTCCCCTCCTTCATCTCTCTTACTGGGAAAGAGTCAAGAAGCTCTTTTGTGAAGTTTTTAATCTGTCCAAAGCAGTGGAAGTTAATTAGCTCTATGCAGGTATTTATGGAAGGGATGACAGCTACTGAGATCCTGTTATTGCCATGTTAGATATTTTTTTTTTTAAGGAAGCTGTCCATGGGAGAAGTATTTTGTGGCAGAACAGAAGCATCCTACTAGGAAGCAGAAGTTTAAGCACTTATTTTTTAAGCTGAAAGAATTTTTCTTTTGTCAAGATTTGTTTAATTCTTTAATGGCAATTACATGCTATAGATTCTGATTGATGTGGGAACATAACAGTTAGTAACTTGATAACTCTTATTAAACTCTATTTATTACTGAAAAGTGTTCTATTTTGCTAGTTGTACTCTAGTTATCTATGGATATATGTATTTAGAAGTCTTAGCTTTGTTGGAAATCTTACAGTTCCCTTACAAAGCTAGGTGCTTACTGAAGTATTCTATTTACACAGCAGAATTACCAGTTTTTCAGTAATAGATGCAAATTAATTCTGGTTATCTTAAAATGTAACAGGCAAGGACACTTCTTGGGGCATATTTCATTTGTGGCCTTCAGTTTTATTCTCTTTCCCTAATTTCCATATTGTTCCTGCTTTTTGGTTCAATGGTAGTGCATTGTCTGAAAAGAAGAGTGCTCTCTTGTTTGCGCCCCGCTGGGATTTTTTTCAGATAGGTACTTCTTGTTTAATCAGTGAATTTAGTGATAAAGTTTGCTGCCCATGCGAAATAAATTCAGCTTCTTACAGTCTCGGTGCCTGTCCTGAAAAATTCATTTGCTGTTTTTGGAATATATATGATTGACTTAGTCTTCAGTCTCCTTGTACACATGTAACTGTTCATGAGACCCATGCAGCGTAGTTTATACCTCTATAAAGACAGCAGTTACCCATGTGCTGCAGGAATTTAGATAACTGCAGTGAAGGGCATGCAGAATTTTAATCCCTTTGCTCGTTAATCTAGACCAGCCTTTGAAATGCACAGTTGGTTAATAACTCTTTTAAGACTATGAAAGTGTTCATCTAGATGTGTTTTATCTCTGGGGCATGCAGTCATTCAGGTAGGCCATGTGTGTCCAACAGATGCCTGCAAAAAGTGAAACCAGCACACTTTAAAATGAAATGGCAAGTATTTATTACTTTCAATAAACTGTGCCGCTTCTAGTCAGGCCTCTCTCCACTGTCCAATATTATCTATTGATAATAAAGGACATCAAAAAGATATTATTGACACTCCCTAAAAATAGTACCCCTCTGCTTCTGGAGCCCTGGCAATGTGGTTTGCTCTGTGTTCTTGTACTTCCGTGAGCCTTATTGGCAGCACGGCACACGTGGATCTGAAAGAATATTTAATGCTGTCACAAGCCAAATGTCAGCAGCAATAAGGTCACAACACGCTGTGGGGCACTTCCCTCTTGGGGTACCCATGGGCTTCACAGGCAGCTTCCTAACAGCTGGCATGGGGAGGGTGCAGCTGACTACACTTGTTTTCATAGTGTGAGATGGGGGAAGGGACAGAAATCCAGTGGGTTTGTTTCTGTAGCAAGTTTTCTTCGTCTGCTATTGGAGATCTGCAGCTGGGGGTGTGACAGATCTTGGAATATCTTGAGAAGGCAGGTTTGTCTTTATGGACTAGGCAAAGCAATAAATGGTGAGTTAATCCCAATGTAGACTTCAAATGTGTTACCGGTTATAAGTGTATATATACGTTTGTATATGGTGCATTGTAAAGATTGATCACCTGAGATTAAAAATGTAGTGTTCCAGCTGCAAGGCTGGCTGCTAGAATGGCTTCTGCTGTCTTTCACAGATCACTGCGAGGTCAAATGACATTCTGTGTTTTGAGTGATGGTGAACAGGAGCTACTTACTTCCCTTCAAAAACAATGCCTTTGTTTTTTCCTCCCTCCAGGCAATTCACTTTTATGGATGTGGCATCTACTCTTTTAATGTGTGCAGAATGTGTATGTCTTAACTGCTTGGCAAGAGAAGAGTGATGGATGTGAGGATATATTATAGTGTTGGTCTTGAGGCTTAGGAGTTTTTCTGATCTCTTGTATATTAAACATTTTCTCACTGAATATAGATGTGTGTTTTCGGTAATTCTGTGGTTTTGAAATTTTACTTAAAGGAAGTAGTAATTTATGTAACGATTTGGAGAAGAATGCATTAATTTCAAATGGTTGTAAAGAATAAGGATATAGTAAAAAGCAGCCTGAGCCATCACATCTGCCCCAGGAGATGCTGATGAAGGAAGTGCTAGTAGGATAAGAGCATCTGTAGCTTTTCAAAAGAATGTCTTGAATTTGTGTCCACCAAATATTGATTCTTACAGTTGCAAATTATTTATGCTAAGATTTTAGTTGGACATTTAATACCTGTTAAAGGACCCATGTGTTTCAAGATATGGAGCACTTGCCAAATACAGTAAGAGTACATGGTGGTAGGAACAGCTGGAAGCCTCTTAAGTTGCATGACTTGAGGTAGTAGCCAGAGGTGATCATCTGCTATTGTTGGAAGCAAAATTTGTTCATTGTAGACAGGTTACTTAAGGAGAAAAGAGTGCTACATTTGTTCAATGTCAACTGCTCTGCCTTCTGTAGTCTTTGGATGCTTGTTGTTATCATACAACTTGTCTGTGGTTTAATAGTTGGAGAGTTTAACTGATTTTCAATTCTTGGGCTGGTTGTTCTTTGGCTGAAAAAGTGCTGACTTAGTTGTAGTTGTCAGTAGTCTTTCAGATGCCCAAATACGTCTTGAAGTTGTACACTGACAATGAGACAGTCTCATTGTGGTTGTGATTAGCTTCAAAACACATTCAAGTGTATTCACTGTGTAATTCAAAAAGTGGCTTTCTCACTGGCTTCTGCTGTGGGCTAGCCATGGCTCGCTGCCAGACATCCACCCAGCCGCTTTCACTCCCTTTGCTCAGGGAGACAGGAGAGAAAATAGGATGGAAAAGCTTGTGAATTGAGCAGAGGACAATGAGATTGTTTTTCCTGTGACAGTAGCTGGCAAGCAGACTTGACCATGGCATCAGTCCACATCAGCTCCTCTTCATGCTCCTTCCTTGTGCTATTGACCTGCTCCAGCCCGATTTCTGTAGGGCCTTACAGGGAATCTCTGCGCAGGTTCTTGGAGCTCCTGCTTCTCCTCCTCCCCTCCTGCTCTTGCCTCAGGGCTTGCAGGGCTGTTTCCTCACAGTGTTTCCACCCTCACTCATTGCTTCTGGACAGTGTTTTGCTCACTCTTAACACTTTCCCTGAGGCGCTGCTGTCATGTTTGTTGGGTTCAGCAGTGCCCTGAAGTGGGTGGCTTGGAGAGGTCTGGAACCAGCTGTGTGCAACCTGGTGCAGCTCTGGACATTCCTCACAGAGTTGCCCTGCGCAGCCCCAACCAGCGTGTGGGCACCTGCAACCTCCATAAAATTTCTTCAGAAAGAAGCCATTATATTTTGCTATTTCTTTCAGTAGACCTGGAATAATACTATATATAGTGTCATGAAGTTTATTCCTGCCAACACTGAGGGAAGATGTGTGAAGGTGTATGGAAGTATATGTACTGAAGGTTCTGGTTTCTACCATAGGCTCCTACATGAAGTTTCTTGCTGTCTAGGGCAAGTTGAGGAGATACTGAATGTGGCATGTGGCAAACTGCATATCAGCTACAGAGGCACAGAGGTGGATGGCTGGAGAAGAGGAGGAGAACATGCAGCAGGGAATAACTCATGTAAATATGCTCACAAGTGTCTTAGTCCTGACATATCATCCCTCATGTTTCCTGAAACTGCTGAGACTTGTGGAATTGTCCCTGGGGATGTGATGCGAGCTTTCCCTGGGCTCTGAGCTGCACAGCGTCTGGCTTGGTTGCCTGGGCACGAACATCCTATTGATTGCACAGCCACGCTCAAGTGACCTATTTTTCTGCAGCCAGACATGCCACAAATGACACTGCATCTTTCTGTTCCTCATTCCATAGGGATCTTTGCTGTTTTTTGCGCTTCAAATGGCCCATCTGTGAAAGGAGTAACTAACACAAATTAAAGAAGGTCAAATGTTGAGAATTTTTTTTCTCTCTTCTTTTAAGATGTGATAGTCCCTGAAAAGTGGGAAAATGTGGCAGGTAAATCCCTCCTTTTTCCTGAAGGGCTGTATGTGGGTGGATTTTACAGGTGAGATAATCTAGTGGGTAGTTGCTCCCATCTTTCTGTGTACGTCCTCTCATGTATCCTTGTTGCATCCCATGTGCCCACTCTAGCACTTGTTCAACCTTACAGCAAACAAACTGGGGAGGCTGGACCAGGAAAATACCGAGGTTAAATACTGAAGGAGGAGGGTTACAGTTGCCCGACCCTGTGTCGGGAACATGACAGGAATCTGTCAGTTACACTGCAGGAAGCATCTGCACTGATGTCCGGCAGGTGGAGTATTTAGAGTCAAATGGACTCTCTGCAATCGGCTCACGGAGAGCGGAAAAAGCTCCCAGCACAGGCTTGGTTTGCTGCTGATGCCATCAGGAAGTATATAGTTAATCCTCAGGTTTACCATGAAGGCCAAGGAAGATTAAGAGTGAGGATCAGGAAAAAGTGACATTAATTCCGTTGGACAGTGTAACTTCTACCAATTAGTGGACTCACATACAGGTTTAAGCGAGTCCAGGATAATGGATAATGACTGAAGAAGTAGTAGGAGACTATCTCAGTCTTGCTAAGGAAGGGCAGTGCCAGTAGTGTCAAGGAAAAGTCATAATTGCCTCTTCATTAAAATACCTGAAGTAGACTTAGCAAATAGAAGTAGAAAAGCAAAAGATGCTTTTCAGACTTTTAACTTCCTAATACGTTAGAGACCAGTGTAGTGCTATTCGGACAAGAAACATTCTTGAATCATCCTGGAGTCAGATCTGAGATTCCTTATAAGGTATCATTATGTTTTTAATGTTTCTTTTACTCCTTTTGTAGCATAGTTTCCAGATGGTGTGGAAAGCTGCAACTTTTTCAAATGTTTCAGAATAAATAAGACTTTTCTTTTTTTAGGTCTTATCTTTTTTATGAGATGGTATCTTCTCTCCGAAATGCCTGTCTTCAACAAAGTTGTTTATACCTTTTGGCAATTCTCAACCTTTGGAGGCATTCTTATAGTTGAGGATTAATGCTTTGGTCTTATCGTTCAGTGACAAACACTGATCAAGAACCTGATGGTTCTGTGGGTAATAAGAAAAAAAATAGTATGAAGTCTACTGACCCAGCTGAATGTGCAAAAAGACATTGGAAATACCATTACTTCTAACTTTGTCTTTCCAAAGTAGCAAAAGGAATAAAGATAACAGTTGCAGTCTTAACTTCTTCCTATTCTCTTCATCATCTGAAATACCAAATTGATTGAACAAGGACTTTTGTGTGGCTGATAGAATTATTGTAATGTAAAGTTTTACATTAAAAGGGATTGTAGTTGGGTAGACAGAAACACGAGAAGTACAAGTTTTGAGTGGAAGTATCCGTGGTTGATGGTGTATTGTGTGAAGGATTTTTTTTCTTTTTATCTAGTGCTTTTCAATTTCCGGGGTATTGTCTGTCCTTATATTGAATAGTGAAGAGCTAAGTGAGGGGGAAAGTAGATCCTGTTGTGTGTGTAATGCACATTAGACTTCTTTAACAACTTTAGGATTTTTTCCATTTTTTTTTTTGAGCAAAATATTTCAGTGAAATTTCATTTTGTGGGAGTCTCTGTCTTCACCATTTATTTTGGTGTGAAAGGTACCTTTAGGTCTGGTATTTGACTACAAGGAGGAGAGAAATTATGAACTTTTTTTCTTAAAGTAAGGCTACTAGACTCCTTTATTTGATCCACTTGGAAAGTTTAGGAGCTGCTTAAAACCATTTGGTATTTTTTGAGTCATTCTAGCAGTTATGATTACTTCACTGTTCTCCATGCATAGAGGAGATTGAATTAACTCTTTAATCAGAAAGAGAGAGAACATAGGTAATTCTGTAAGAAAAATGTTAGAATGACAAACAACTTGGAGAAAAACTTACCTGATTATGGTTTTAAATGCCAATAAATCTAAGCTGTGAGAAGGGGTGAAACACAGACAGTAATCTGTGATCAGTAGCTTTTTTTTTTTTTTATAGGAAGGTGCAGCTGATCAGCTACAAGTGCACAGCTTTTTTGTCAGACCCTAGGAACTGACTGCATGTCCTGGGGGCTTGCTGTTCAATGTTTATATTAACTTTAAGCATAACTTAATGTGTTTATTTTCCTGGATGTTCCCCTCTTCGTATTGTAATTGGTAAACTTTCTAAGTTTAAAAGGTAGCTTTCTCCTCTGCAGTAACTGAATGGAAACTAAGAATATAATTTTCTGTTTCCACGGGGTGAATAGTGCATTGAGTCCGAAGACAAACACGCAAGCCAGCAGAGCAGGCATGAGGTAATAGATGTGGTCTGTGTGCCAAGTGTGAAATAAGAAACATCTGCAGTTTGTATTTTTAAGTTCTGTTTTATGCAAATACTCTATCTGGAAGCAGGAAACTCATAAGAGTGTCATCAACAATTGGACTGAGATTTTGGTCTTGCTCCTGTGATGAAATGAAAGCAAACCTCTTTCTTTCCTGAGAAGGGTTGGAATTTAATCATTGGGTTGATACTAAATAACTACAGCTAAATGTTGGGTGTGTATAAATTATAAAGTGTGCTATGAATTTGAGTTCTTGTTTTACGTGCTTTCTAGGGTGGAAATCAGGAAGGCAGAGCCCATTATTACATACTGTGTCAGTCTTAAGGATTTTGCTACCTTTTTAGATAACAGAATGCTGTGTTGAACACAGCTTTCTGCTAGTTGAACAGATGTTGTCCTCCTCAGTGCAGCCAGCCAGAGATTTATGCCTGTCTCGCTCCAGTGTAGAATGAGCCGTAATGTGCAATTTGGCAATGGTATAACTCTAGTTACTACCTAGTTGCTGCTGAGCATCAGACCTGTATGTTCCCACTCCCTCCTTGGCACTGCTTCTTGTCTGACCCCTTACTGGGCAAGTTTAGGAAATCAAATTAGCAGAGAACCTTTTCCGTAAGTGGGAACAGTTTGTTCCTGAACCCCTTTCTGTGGGCTCTGGAGTGACAGGGCTTATGCTGGGCAAGCAAAGGTGTCTGCGAAGGGTGAGCAGCCTTTGTGTAGCAGCTGACGATAGGATCCAGCCAGCTCTAATGTCAAACAGCGTTCTCAGCTCAAACCCATTTTAGCCAGAGGCATAAGCTGGCCAGCTGGACTCTTTGATGGAAAGACAGAGCTGTGCACCTCTTACTTTCTATAGACGCTGGTGTGGGGGGTTGATAGACAGTGAGCTACCTGATTATGTCTTTAAACTGCCTTGGCAAGATTTTCTAAAGCTCATCTGTCAAATTGCCGCATTTATTGTTCTCAGTTCCCATTGTTCCTTCTAAATCACACATGTTCCTGCATGGAATGCCTTGTCACTTGTTGCTGTACAGTCCCATACACGTTTGTAAAGTCACAAAAATGGGACCTTGTGAAGGTTCACACTCAAATACTGTTTTGTATAGAAGACAAAGGTTTTATAGCTATAATTATCTATGACAAGAGGTTGTGCATTGAGCTGCTTCTGTAGGGGAGGAAAAGTGAAACTCTTTAACTTTTATTAAGAAATTTGAGATGCAAAAGAAGCCAGAGGTTTGGTGACACAACTTACGGTAAATTAAGCTCTCAAGAAATTGAAGTACAAGTTTATGTTCCTTAAAATATGACCATAGCCAGGTTTTTGTAATTGATACTGCCAATCAGGTGTATGTGTATTATGATTTTTTTCTTCTTGGGTTTCTCTCCTACTTTAATTTTTCTCCTCTACTATTTTATGATGTTTTTTTCTCTCTCTCTAGCAAATGAATTCTTTTGCACATTAACAGTACAGAGAACAGGTATGGGCCTTTGTATACCAGGCAGTGTGTTATCAGGCTGTAGAAGTAAAAATGTTGATAAAAATGTCTCTCTCTCAATATTCTTCTGTTTAAACTCTTGCATTGCTATTTTTCTTTTCCTGCTTCCCTCTATATCTGTACGTTTTTATCTTTCTGCATACTTAGGACTGCTCTAATCAGTTTCCAGATGAAAAACTAGAACTTGGTTAAATAGCTTGCAGGCTCTGTCAAGAAAGCTCAGTAATAAAGAATATGAGTGCTCAGGATGAATCATACTTTAGCTATCTGACACTGTGCTCTTGAGAAACTGAAATGTAAAAATTCAGTAGTTCAGGGCTGTCATTTCATCCCACCTTACCCTGCTTCTTATGGCACTTAGATTAAACTGCATCATCCACCTACTCTCAGCTGCATTCATGTGAGAGGAATGGGGGGCCTTCTGGTGTCTGAGTTCATGGCCAGCTGGTAGAGCTGTGAGTTTCCACCACCTCCAGAACGCTTGTGAAAAAGATCCTGAAATTGTCATCTGGCCACGTTCCCTGAAAGTGTTAGAAATCCTCTCTCTCCACTGTACTGCTCATCCTGGAAAAGAAGAGGTTTCATTGTAGACCTGGAATTTGTTTTGGACACTTGTATTAATAAAAGTTGCATTTTATTTTGCAGAAGGATCGTAAGAGATGAAGTGCACCTAGGAAGTATGTGTTTAGGTGGTTAGGCTTGGGATGCCAGTTCTTAGACGTTATTTTCAAAAGTATTTATTGAAGTATTTGTTTGTCCAAATAAGTTTTCTTTTTGCCTTTGTCTCCGAGGAATACTTACATGCCTGGATCTTTTCATCATGTCAGGATATCAGATTGACTGCACGCACCTTATCATTTGCTTCACCTTTGACTGAAGGAGGCTGCCATTGTGCCATTCTGTTGCTGACTCTCAGCTTTTTCTAAAATCCTATATAAATGTGTTAAACTATGGCATCTGCTCTTGTATCTACTTTTGGAAAGGTTTTTTAGCATTTTAGGTTTACCTGCCTCCATTTCCTTTTCTCACTGTGCTGCCTTTTCACCAGTTAAAAATAGCATATTTTTGGCAAACACTTGTTTTGCCTGAAACATACATTGGAGTGAGGTCTNGATTAAACTGCATCATCCACCTACTCTCAGCTGCATTCATGTGAGAGGAATGGGGGGCCTTCTGGTGTCTGAGTTCATGGCCAGCTGGTAGAGCTGTGAGTTTCCACCACCTCCAGAATGCTTGTGAACAAGATCCTGAAATTGTCATCTGGCCACGTTCCCTGAAAGTGTTAGAAATCCTCTCTCTCCACTGTACTGCTCATCCTGGAAAAGAAGAGGTTTCATTGTAGACCTGGAATTTGTTTTGGACACTTTTATTAATAAAAGTTGCATTTTATTTTGCAGAAGGATCGTAAGAGATGAAGTGCACCTAGGAAGTATGTGTTTAGGTGGTTAGGCTTGGGATGCCAGTTCTTAGACGTTATTTTCAAAAGTATTTATTGAAGTATTTGTTTGTCCAAATAAGTTTTCTTTTTGCCTTTGTCTCCGAGGAATACTTACATGCCTGGATCTTTTCATCATGTCAGGATATCAGATTGACTGCACGCACCTTATCATTTGCTTCACCTTTGACTGAAGGAGGCTGCCATTGTGCCATTCTGTTGCTGACTCTCAGCTTTTTCTAAAATCCTATATAAATGTGTTAAACTATGGCATCTGCTCTTGTATCTACTTTTGGAAAGGTTTTTTAGCATTTTAGGTTTACCTGCCTCCATTTCCTTTTCTCACTGTGCTGCCTTTTCACCAGTTAAAAATAGCATATTTTTGGCAAACACTTGTGCCTGAAACATACATTGAAGTGAGCTCATTTTTAATCTTTCAGCAGTAATGATTTTTCATGTATGATGAGTAAACAAACATTTTCCAGTGGAAGAAAGTTTATTTCCTACCATACAGCAAATGGGTCACTGAGAGACCATTTGTGGGTTTGTTTGTAGACTTACTTTTGAAAAGATATTTGGTTGCTTAGACCTATGGGGCAGGGAGAGAGTGCAGAAGAGAGTCTATGACACCTTGAAGAATTCCTGGAGAAGAGGGGTCTGTGTAGGAGTTGGGATAAGTTCATCAGTATCAGGGGATTGTGTAGTAGGTGTGGGAGAGCCAGCTTGGAGGTGGGTTGAGTTGTTTCAAAATACTGTTGTGTGATCTTCTGGCATAATTAGCATTGGTTTGGTAAAGGTACAGATGGTGAGGGTGCACTAATTAACTTTGGCAGTGTCTTTGGGCTGAATGCTGACTCTTTCCATGGAAGAGCTTCAGGCAGGCTTCAGTGCCATTCTGGCGTGAAATACTATTATACAGCCTGGTCACATCCATGATGATTAGAATGGAGCTTTACATATTTGTCACTTTTGATAGTACTGTAGTGAGATATCTCCTTCAGAATCCTTTGACTGTATAAATTTACACTGGCTGTCACGGGTGATTCACTTCTGGTCACAGTCGATGTCAGTCATGGTGTGGAACAGAAAAATCAGTATCCTTAAGTTAGGATGTATTTGCTGTGAAACCCAATTAAGTCTTTGGGTGTTGCTTTCCATTCAGTGTCTAGGTAAAATAACAGTACCATAGCTGTCACTTAAAATAATAATCTCTACAGTTAAGCATTTTAGAGATATTTTAGGAATCAGATATTAAGACGGTGATGTGATTATTTGGTGTATGTATATCAAATGGAAACTGTGCATGCCACTGAAATTAGGAGTGGTAATGATCCAGAATTAACTAGGAGACTTTCTGCCAGCAGTAGCTGACAGCATTTGGTAACACACAGAAAAAGATACATGTTTTTGTGGAGTGAAATTTCAACAACTGTTCTCTCTTAATAAATAATCTACTTCCTGCACTTAATATACTTAGTTGTAAATGGATCTGTTTTAAATGTCTAGGCTGGAAACACAGGACTATGTCAGTATATTTAGCTGGCCAAATTTAAGGAGGTAGTCAACTGTTTGTATAAACAAGGCTCCTTCTGAGATTTGTATGGGATCTCACATGTACTTTGTCGTGTTTGGTGATGTAAATTACAGCGGGGTAGTATGACACTACTTTTCTTTCTCTTCTAGTAAATCCTATGAAAGGTAGATTTTCCTGGTCTGGTAAAGAATGATCATAGTCTGATGGTAATATGCAGTTTAGCAGCACAAATATCTCTTAGAAGTTTTTGCTTGCTTTTCTTATCCCATTCTGTATTTTGGGCAGATGGACACTAGTTTATTGGCAGACTTGAGATTAGAGCAGCAGGGTGTGCTAACTGAGCACTGTGGGGATTCCTGTATATCTTCCTCTCTTGGTTCTTCTAGTGTAGGCTGTTTTCTGTGTAAAAGATCATATATTTGCAGAGACCTGTTCAAAAAGGAGATGGGGACCATAGAACAGGGTGCATCGCCATTGGTGATTCCTCAGGACTTGGCTCGGATAATTAGTAATAAATTAATTTTTAAATAACATCATGGACTAATGAACTTTATAAGGTCCTATTTTGTGGGTTACTTACTGTTGAGACTTAATTATTGAGTCTGTTCATACTGTCTTGTTGCTTGTATTTATTTATGGTAGTGGGTTCAGTCAGCTTTGAAAAGCTTTCTTTCGTGTAGGCACTTGTATTTTTGTCATGGCCTTTTATGGAGTAGAGTCACCATTAGATCAGCAAAGTAAAACAGTGATGCAGATATGCCATGAAACATTAAAAAGTGTAGACTCCTGGAATATGTTGTTAGCTATCTTTTTAGAAAAAATGGAGCATGTTTAATGTCAGGGAGGCGAAGAGAAAGCATTTCTTGGCAGTGATCATGTGCAGCCATGTTCTGTTGACTTGTCTAAAATAGGTTAAAACCCACATACAGTTTACCTATTAAAAAATCTAAAATAATTGTCTTTCTTGCAACATACCCCTTGTAAATGTAGAGGTTGCTCCTGAATGGTAGAAGCCCAAGGAGAAAATGAGACTGTTCCACCCCATCCAAGCCCCTGTCCATATCTCCGTGTACAGGATGGCTGTAAGGGGAAGGCATTATCCTAGTGACAGCACTGTGGACACTTTCCTGCCAGCTGTGCATCCAGTGGGTAATCAGGAGTGCCTGAGTGAAGAGACCCTTCTGGACCCTAGGGCACTGTGCAAATAGACTTGAGTATTTTCCCTGGAAAGCCAGATGGGATCTGACTGGTCTGTGCTGAGCCAAAGCCAATAAACTCTTGCTGGCCTCATGCTGATCTGTGGATAGCCATGGATGTGTACCAGTACTTAGCTCTTCAAACCTACAAGCTCAAGGATCAGGCTTGATGATGCTGAACTTCCCTTGAGTGCAAAAGGGCTCAAGAAGGTGTTGCATTAATTCTGTGTTTTGCCAGTGTGTCCTCCTGGACCTGTGTTCAGCACCACACCTGGGACTTGGTGTGTCCCCAGACTGTGTAGGTATAAAACTGAGAATAGGCTACAGCAACTTAATGTATCTATAAGGCCTGTTATTTTCTATAATTGCAGCACCTACTGTTTTCTCAGCTTACAGTACCTGTAGAGATCTCAATGACGATGACTGTGTGCCCCCTCTAGTATGTTAACCCTTTTTGTCGAGTCTAGTTGCATTGTGTTGTTGCATTTTTTGGGATATATTGCACCAACGTTTGGAACATGAGAAGCTCTTGAGATCTGGTTAAATGCTGGAACAAGCTGCCCAGAAAGGGTGTTGGAGTCTGTGTCCTTGGAGGTGTTCAGGACTCAGCTGGATGGAACTGTGGAGCAGTCTGATCTTAGAGCTGGGGGTTAGAGATGAGGGTTAGAGTAGGTGACTTCTGAATGTCCTTTCAAAAATTACTCTGGTTCTGTGGTATTTTTAGCTCTTATTCTTCACAGTTCCACCAGAGTGAAAAGTATCTCTCCCCTTTGGGGGTTTGCATACGGATGGTTATTGGTTCACGTACTGAGCATTTATCTAACCAAGAAATCTAAAGGGTTTAACACTTAATACTGTGTTAATTTAACGTGCAGAAGTGGTAGCATTATCTGCTATGTTTCTTCTAATGCTTGTTTAATGCCATAAAACTGAAATGTCACCAAAGTGTTGTATAGTAGAAAACTATACTTGATAAAGGGTGTATATATAAATATACCCTTATATAATATGTCATTATATATATATATAAAGGATAAAGCATGATAAAGGGTAAATCAATCTAAATTTCTCTTCTATAAATGTGTTTGAAATGTCTCCTATATCAGAACTGTCTCTGATTTAATTAGCTGGGCCTCCCATAAGTCAGCTTTACTCTTGCTGGAATAGTTGGATGCAGCTTGAGATGTATGAAGTGGAACTCTTGTGGAAAGTAGCCCTATTTAGAGGGAGGGATGGAAAAATTATTGTTCCCAGAGCATCCATAGTATTTAGTGAAAAATGTGCTGGATGGTAGGAGAGGAAGAAACTGTATGCAGAACTTCAGCACATTAGGTGATGACACAGAGAGGATGGTATGAAGAATGACACCTGGAATGGTTCCCTTAGAATCTTGGCTGGTGCCTCTTTAGAGGATGTGACTGGTGAGCCACAGGCAAGTGTGTTCATGCGTGGCTCCTCTGGTCTTGAAAGATAGTCAGTGGAATAGCTGGGATTTTTGGAGAGGAAAAACTTAAGGAAGAGAAGGAAATACACAAACTATCGCTAAAGTGGAATGAGGTGGGAGGAGAACTGAGTGATTCTGAATACCAGGAGGAAAGATAGGAAAATGTGTTAAAGGGAAGAAGAAGCGGTAACCTCAAGGGAGAAGGAAGTCGAGGGAAATGAGATGGACAGGCGTATTTAAGACCTTCAAGAACCTACTTACAGAAAGTAGACTGTTTTAGATGTCATGTTACAGTTAAATAGCACATGCAGTAAGGAATTCACTGTGTAAGTAGGTATTTAGTGTTCCTCAATTTACAAGTGACTTGGCAAGCAGCTGTTACCACTCTGGCTAGTAGGTCTAGTGATCTGCTATGTGGGGAGTATATGTGTATTCATGTATGTGGGGGTGGGGTTATATGTATATATATATATATATGTATACACAAATATATTCACTTTTATATCCTCTTCCAAACTACCTAATTTACTGGAAAACAAGGATAGCTGGAATTAGCAGTGACCTGCAGATATCATTGCAGAGTTAAATTGATGTTATGAGTTTGGATGGACACTGCTGAAAACGTTTGAATGACCTAAAAATAACCGCACGCAGCATAAGAGACATTGTGAGTGAACTGATACTTCTTGATGAGTCACTTCCTGCTGAAAGCGCTGTACAAAGCTAACTGCTAGAGGGGCTGTGTGTATGTGATTATATATAGATGAAGTGCAGCCGTGCTTTTTTCCAAGGTTCTTTATGTACCTCTCTTGGTTCAGAGTGTGAATGTGGTGATTGGTATTCTGCCTATAAACAGTTCTCAGATGTAGATGTTGGCTATTGGAAATTGTAATGTTTCTCTGGGGTTGTACTCTGTGATATATATTCTCTTGAGGTTGACTATGAGAATATGTGGCCTACTTTAAAAACTCCTTGAGCAGAGGAACAGTTTACTGCTCTGAATTGTGTTTTAATATGTAATACTTTAATGATTATTTTAATTAAAAATATAACCAAAATGAAGCAAACCGCAAGATGGATAGATGTCTCACAACAACAGCTTGTGTGCAGCTCCTATGTGCCTTCTTCAGTTTGTAGTCTGTTTTGATCACTGAAAACTGCTGATAAGAGAGAAATGTAATAAATTACTTTAGATATCGGTGTTGATGATTTCACTGCTGGCTTTATTTTATCACCTAGGTCATGGGGTTTACGCACAGTTGGAAATGCCTGTATTTCACTGGCCAAATCTTCAGCTGGTTTCTGGCCTAACATTCGTTAATCTCTTTGTATTTGAAGGCATTCAGTGCAAAAATCTGCTGTGAACTGAGAATCAGTTCTAGGATAGGAGTCATGTGATAGATGTTAATGTTTGTGGAAGAACAGTATAAGGGCCAAGTTTTTAAATTGTAAAAGTATATGTATTGGAACTTCTGGGAAGGTTTCACCTAGCAAAAGGATTTTAATTTAAAAAAAATAATATCCCATGACATAGGCACAGTCTGGCTCAAACTTGAACTATGAAACGGAGGATTCAGTTTTCATCTTGACAGAGATATTTTGTTGTTGCCTTCCGTATTTGTATTTGTAATGACAGACTTCTGTCTTCCTTTTTTTATAGGCTCAGATTATTCCTCAGTGGGATGGTTACCTGGTACTGAATCCCTGTGGCAGAGCACAACGATTTCATCAAGCAGTCAAAGCAATCCTGCCAGAAGACACAGCATAGCTTCCGACAGCGGGGACACTGGGATTGGTACCTCCTGTTCTGATAGTGTGGAAGGTGAGTTGACACTCTTAAGTTCTGGATGTTTCTGAGAGAGAAACAATCCAAAATGTTTTAAAGGTATGTTTCCCGAAAGAACCATACTTTTCCAAAGCTGCTGAGCACGTGCAGGTTTTTGGTTTTTTTTTCTTGCTGGACCAAGTAATTGTTTTGGTGAGGTTTGATTAATTTAGTTCTGCATGAGTTGTGTGCATTAACTTGCATCTCTGCCACAAAGCTTGTACTTGTGTTACATTTTTCGATAATTGCAGTAACAAGAAGTGCCAGATTTACAGAGGGAAGTAATGTCCTGTACTACAGCACTTGATGAACAAGTGGTAAAAGCATAAAAACTTTTGAGGGAGTTGAAGAAAGGACAGTACTTTCTGGTATTCATTGTGTCACATTGTGTGTGTCAGCAAAGAAAGCTTCTGACTGGGGCTGGGAGGAAAATGGGGTGTGTTTTATTCTCATCTCTGACTTGTGGTGGGAAGTAATTGACTATGTGTCAAATGCCATGCAATGAAATGTAAAAGATCTTTGAGAAGAATCAACAGTACCTAAGGATTGTTAAAACTTAGTTTGGATTAAATCATGATTACCCAAAGGTGTTCTTGTTAGGGAGGGGTGCAGTCTCTAAGGTGGCAGCATCTCCATTACATTGGCACCCTCCTTGTTCAGTGTGTAACTGGAATTAAGCAGGAATGAGAGAGAAACTAGGCCATAAGAAGACTTGAGGTTCTCTTCTTGCATAGCCTTATTTCCCAGTAAGATTTTCAAGGCAGGTAACGACGGCACGACTGTGATAGACTTTTGTCCAGCATCTTTCTATGTGTGATAAATTTTTCAAAAGGGGTAGCTGAAAGGAGGAAGAACAGGAAGAATTACTTGAAATGAGGTAAGGAATGCTGAATCAATGGAGGACAGAAGTCTCCATGAGGGGCTGAGCATTCCTGAGGAGAGGTCTAAATGCCTCAGATAAGTATGTCAGGCCTCTTTGCTCATGAGAAAATGCTTTTCACCCTCTTCCTGTTGCATCTGTTGGTCGGAAGGGAACTCATAGCTTGCTTTCTGCTTATTTTCATTTCTAAACAGTTATTGGCTTTGGCAAAATAAAGGTTTTGCTCAGATATTCAAATTCTTGGGTGTAAAACTGAAATAGTAAATGGCTATTAATGCAGAAGTCTCATTGGTTTTTTTTTTTTTTCCTCTCAAGAGATATAGAGGGAGTAAAGCACTCTAATGCTGTGTATGTATATAGCTTTGCAATCACTCTCAGCCAAATGTTGCACAATAGTATTTGAAGACGCAGTTTGAATTAAAAACATGCCCTTCCCTCCTCCTTTTTGAGAGCTTCAACATTTTAGGGGTGGGATGAAGGAGAGGAAATGAAACAGCAGCTCCTCATCAGATGTTCTGTTCCTCTTTCGGCAAGAGAATATCTGTTCAGGGCCAGGTGGGGGGAGACTGTGCTGAGGGAGAAAGTTGCCACAACAGGTAGTTTGTGCAGTTTGTCTCTGGCAATGCTTGACAGTGGTCAGTTCTACCGTATCCTTAATGTTATCCATTTCCTGCCACCTTGTTTGTCTTTTCTACTACTTAAAGTTTTTTCAGTGTTAAAAATAAAAGAGGGAAACCTAAATGAAATGAAAATTAATGGAAGAAGCATGAGACAGGCTTGGAAATTGATTGCATACATACATATATTTTTAGTGGAAGGGGTTGTTGCCTATGATACCTAGTTGTCTGCATCTCTCAAACTGCCTCCTCCCCACATCCACAAAAAGAAAAGAGTAT
>VYXB01005856.1:311364-350675 GCA_013397135.1 Pachyramphus minor | reverse complement strand
TAGCCAGGTAGAGGAGAGGGACAATTGGGTCTATTGGGTGGTGTGGATCTGGTGGCCTGGCACATCAGACCCATGAAGTGCCCCAGGGTGCCGGGGTTTTTGTGGGTTGAAACCAGTTGTTCACCTGTAGAATTGTATTTATTGTGTTATTGTTTAGTCTCCTTTGAGTTGGGTTTATATCTCCTGCCGGTTTACCTTTAAACCAGCACACCTCCACTTGGGGCAAGAAAGGACTGGGTATTTTACCAGTGCTGCAGCTAAAGCATATATACTGCATGCTAGTTTTTATTTTATAAGCTGATTGATATAGACTGAGAGGTAAATTTTGACAAATATAAGCAGATTGTTCCCATTGCCTCTTTTTACCTCAGAGCAAATTTAAAACACAGCACTACTGCATTACAGCCTGCCAACAGCTGGGGTGGATTGTTTCAGGCAATCTTTTCTGTGTCTTGCAGTATCACCTACACAGCAGATTGCTGAGTTTTGTTGCCATGTTTAGTTATAACTTCCTCAATGCCCACATGCTTTTAACTTCCCCTGAAAACTGGCTGCTGCCACAAAATAACCCCATTTCTGTTATATTATTTAAATGACATAGTGTGGTCAAAACAAATCGTCTTCCATCTATACACAGCTGAGGCAGAACTGCCTTCAGCAGAAGAGACTCAGTTAACAACATCTATCTTCCTTGCAATTAATTTCAAGTTCAGCTTTCTAAGGCATCTATCCACTGTCTTCCATCTTTTAGAGAAGCTGACAGAGGTGTGATGAGTTGGAAATTGTCTGAGGAGTGAAATTCATTCGGTGCTGACAGTGCAAAAGCAGACGACAATACCCATGATGGTGATATGGAACCCAACACAGAGCTCAAGAGTTTCTGCTCTGGGGACAGTATCATCTCTGGTTTGCTTAACAGTATCAGTTAGCTATACTTGTTTATATTATACTGAAGCACAACTGCTATAAAGAATATATATATAATGAAAAGTCTTCTTCAGACTGATATTTGAAAGATCCCTGTATGTATCAAATCTTGCAAATAGACCACAAAAGCCAAGGGTGCAGAAAGATCAAGGCTGAATGTTAATAAAAGGTTGCAGCAGGAGGGAGGCCTTTCAAACTTGGTTCATCAGTGTTAGTACTGGGACCATGTCTGAAAGTTCACTCTGTTGGGTGTTTTTCTGTTGTTTTTTTTAGTGCCCCACCTTGATACTGTCCAGAGCTCTCTTAAGGAAAGACCAATTAAAAATTAAGTGAAAAGACAAAGTGGATTATGCTGGAAAAGTTAAGTTTTAACAAATGGTGCATATTCTATAGCCCTGAGTGATGGATAAATTAGTAAAATATCCGTGTACCTTTGTAATAACCTTACGGAAGAGCCACTGACCATAAATTAAGTCAATGACCTGTATGTGTGCATTTTTAAAATCTCAGAAATAGTTTCCATGTTCCATCTCAGGTGCCACATGATCTGAGAAGCATATTCTTCAAAATATGGATATCTGAAAGGAGAGTGCCAAGAGGATGGAGCCAGACTCTTCTTGGTAGTGCCAAGCAGTAGGACAAGAGGCAACAGGCAGAAACTAGTGCACAGGAAGTTCTGTCTGAACATGAGAAAGAACTTTGTCACTATGTGTGATTGAGCACTGGAACAGACTGCACATAGAGGCTGTGGAGTCTGCTTGTCTGGAGAGATTCAGAAGTTGTTTCAACACAGTCATGAATAATGTGCTCTAGGGGACCCTGCTTCTGCAGGGAGAACGGACTAGATGACCTCTGGTGGTCCCTTCCAACCTCACCCGTTCTGTGATTTAACTACTTGCATAAACACATTGGTGTCTTTGCAAAACTATGTAAAGTTCAAAGTCCAAAAAATTAGTCCTGAGTATCCATTACAGCAGGTGGCTCAGCTGCATGATAAATTCTGCCATAGCTGCTTCAGAGACTGTTGCTGACCAGTCCTAACAGGATGATCTACAAGGTCTAACTAAATTGTGGTGTATCATGTGTAGGAATCCCCGTTTGTCAAAGCAGCAGCACTACATGCTGATTAAATCCTTGATGATCAAAATCAGTTTAATTACTCTTATTAGATTTGAATCAGAGATATAACACACATACGTAGAGACATTTATGAGATTTCTTACAGGGAACAAACTGTCATCATGGATATGACTCTTAGGTAACATTTCTGCACTTATCAATTACATCCCAGTAAATGGAATAAGGAAAAGACAGCTTGAACAAATTATGTATTTCTTCCCTCCTCCTGAGACACTGTTCTGGTGGAAGTGCTCCTGCTAGCTTGTAGCCCACCTAGTAATATTAAAATAGTGCATTTGCTAAGTATTAAAGCTGCAAGTGTTCATGCAGCTTCTCATACCGCTGATTCAAGAGCTGATGCTATTACATATTCACTATTGAACATATATATTTATGTATCTAGATCTGTATTTGTGTATTTATGTATATATATAATTTTTGTATATAAATTCTAGCTTGATGCCCTCACGTAAATGTGACTGAGAGCTCCATATCTAACATGCAAAATTATCAAAGTGCCACAGAATTTGTGGTGAAAAGAATTTCAAATTTACTAGTGGCTAAAACCAAGATTTTAATGCACATCTTTAGGAGGCCTGTAGTAAACTACAGACACTGATGCTGTATCTTATTCAAGGATTTTACAGAAGATGAGAAGCACTTGCTCATTCCAATTATTAGACTGGTTTTCCCCTACTTTAATGTCGGTCTGCAATTTATTGAACTAAAATCAATTAGCTGTAACAGAAGTGGTTTGGAATGGTCCTTAGCCTTTGAAAATTGGTAGCGTTCCCAAAAATCAAAAGGTTTGTCACAATTTCATGAAATTTTAAGTCTTTTGCAAGAGTGATTACTAAAAATCAGTTCAGAAACCCCTCCAATCAACCTGTAACGAGCAGAACAAATCCACTTATTTTTTAGGGTTCGGGGTAAAAATGTAGCAAGATTGGTACATCCTTTCTCAGTGAAACTTTCTTCCTACTGCCCTGTTTTACTGTTTGCTGTCCATCTAACACAGTGCCGAGCTGACAACTGCTCAGGCTTTTGGCAGACTGAAGTCACAGCTCCTTGAGGTGGGTGTTCCTCCTCCACACTGTGGAGTGCCACGTGTAAACTACTCACTCTGCCTAGAAAATGCTGTAAGCACTGGGGAGGCATAAATTAAAAATGTGTGTTTACACATATGCATACTCTGTAGAATATCTACTGAACAAAAAAATGTAGCTTGAGCAGTATATTTTTAACCTCAAAGTCTAGTGTTATTCTTCTGTCTGACATTACAGAGCAGTATAAGGATGTTGAAAATAGGCATGCAGGGTTTGTTTGCTGGAAGTGTCATTCACAACTGCTAAGGAATATTGGAAAACGAGGGGAGTGGGAAATGCTCACACATGTGTTTGCCAACACACATTTGTTTGTATGTATGTCTAGAAGTTTCAAAAGGAAACAAGAGGGTTATCTCAAGAATTCTGGGGGAATCAACTCAAAAAGAGGTTTGTCACAATGCAAACGGGCTGCAGGGAGTTTAGCTCTGTACGTGCAAAGAGGAAATAAAAAGTTATCCATAAAAAACCCCCACACCTTCTGGAAGAAAACCTGCTGATTTTGGGTCACATAATTTCTTTTGGTTTGAAACTGCAGTATGATTTTGATAGGTGGCTGAGGATGTCATGCTGAGAGTTACTGAATATTCGTTTGTTTTTATTCTCCTCTTAAGAAGACAATTCACTTTAAGCTATTTAAATGCTTAGGGATGCTGTTTAACTTTTAAATGTTTATTCTACTGCCTGTCTCCTTCCACTACCAAGGAAGGCAACAATTCCCCGCTGATTTAGTTGAGCTTATCTACTTCTTTTCTCCATCAATAAAACTGAGTTGTGTGTAGATGTGCCCTCATTTCTTACTATTGGGTGCCTTAGAAAAATAAATACTTTATAGTTAGGGGACTGACCATATGAAGTCCAGATAACTAAAGGAAATTTCATTATCGGTAGCAAGGGGAAAATTTATACAGATTTAGTGAAGCATCCCCTGGAGATGACTCATTCTTGGAGAAGATGAGCATATTTCTGCTGGGTCACTTACTTTAGTTATATAGAATGCTTTTTTTCTCTTTTCTAGCAAACCAGATAATTGTTTACAATGCTTTATCTCCACAGATGTTCTAATGCCATATTTGCATTCTTGATCCTTCTAGAAGTCCTGGTAGCTTTCATTTTTCCTTCATCATAATTTCAGCAGCTGTTAGTATGATATTCGGATATAATTGCTGATCTCAGCTTCATCAGAAGATTCACTCTAAAGCTTCCTGCTAGGTTTTTGCTTGGATGAAGTTGTTATTTTTCTAAAGCCTAATTGATTCGTGCAACAGCATGTGCAACAGTTACTGAAGGTCTTTTAGAAAAATGAGGAAATGAGTTCATTTTAAAGATTTAATAGTTGATTTTGGGGTGCCTCTGCAAATTTCCAGAAGTAATAGATGTCCTAACATTTGACTGTATCGTCACTCCATGTCTTTTGCAAGGATAACTTGTAAAAATACACAGTATTGACGTTAAGAGTCTTTGGATACAAACATACCCTGGGTGTTATGACACAGTTAAACCTTTGGCAACTAAGAATGTGATTGCATAATCAACTTCAGTCCTTACTTCTGACTTCTGCTAGGTTCTGCCTTCTGCCCTCAGGCATGATTCCTTGCCCACTTTCCTGAGTCAACACCACAGCTTGAGTAGATGTGCAAGTAGCAGATGAGGGAGCTAATAAAACTCTGACGTGTGTATTTTTGCAATGCAGTAATTTCTTTTGTTTTGCCAGAAATAGCTGTCACCTGGATCAGCTCTCAGAGCAGCTCACCATTGTTGTGTCTAAATTACAAGCCACCCTCAAGGGTAAGATACGAGACCAAACACAGGCATTAAAGGTGCATCCGTCTGCTCTGATAATACAGACACATGTAGCATAACAGGCTGCCAGTCATCAGTTCTACATGCTAACTCTGAAGCTGTGTCATCCAAGCAGTCAGTGGGTTTTGTTACAGCTTAAGTCCATAGTCTGAATACTCCTCTGCCTCTGTTTCGGCCTGTGGGCAGCTTGCCCGGGTTGCTTCCAGGGCGGTACCAGCAACCAGCCATTTCTTTTTATGGCCCTGGGGTTTCGGATACCTTCCCATGCTCATAAATTCAAGGACGCTGATGTCAGCTGGTGGCTGTGCCCGGGAGGCCCCACCTGTAGCTGGGATCGTCCTTCATTTACGGAACAGGCACATATAGAGAGCGGCCTTTTGCAGCTGCGTGCTGGTACTCGCTCTGCAGCTGCAGCAGAGCTACAGGTATGTAACCAGCACAGCTTCGCTCACCAGCCAAGGCACAACTGTGCCTTTCAGCTCAAGCAAATCCTCAAACCATGCCTAGGGTTTCAGCGGCACAAAACAGAACTGCTGGAAAATGGTAGGTTATTTTTGTGAAAACTTGGGGCAGAAATGAAAGATAATTTTTAATAACATTTTCCTGTTAAGTTTTCAAACTGTGAAAGGTTTATGATATGATGCCTTAGTATTCAGAAAATGTGAGAAAATTTTCTGTTTCTATTGTTAAGAAAAAAGACAACCTTTCATTGAAAGAAATGTAAGATTTTGGTGAGTGCAAATGAAGAATATGCTCTGTTGTTTTGTAATTGTATCAGACCTGTGTGTTTGAAATGCTGAAAATCATTGAAATTGGTGAGCGTCTGAGTGAATTGCAAGGAAGGACCCATCAGATCCTGAGTCTTTGTGATACCACTTCTTCCTGAAGGCTTTGCCTTGATTTATGTAATAGGACTTCTCCTCAGCTTTGTTACTATGTTGTAACTTTTATGTGCCTGGACCCTAGACCTCTTAATTACTTAGGAGGTAGACCATGTTGCTATTATGATTTTTATGTTGCTATTAGTTTGTATACTGCTCCAGTGCTTTCTACTTAGACTCCTGATTATCAGTGTTTCAAAACTTACATGTGAGAATTAATCTTTATTAGAATAGACTAACTGGAACATTAAATTTCTCCCCTTATGTTTTAAATAGAATTGCTTATAAGGCTGTGTATGTGTCTCAGATACAGACATAAACACAAATTTAAGGGAATGTAAAAGAACAGTTTTACTGGTAAGCCTATAATTATAACACTTTGTTTTCCTCTCTTTTGATTTGTAAGCAGTTGTCTGTGAGATTCTTGTTGATAACATCATGGTGTTATTCTGGGCTTGAAAAATCTGACATCTGTAACGTTGTTGGCCTGAGGTTACAAAAAAGTGGGGAGCTGCTCCCAGCTCGAGTAGAGGCAACCCTGTGCCAACCCTCCATATCAGACCAGCCCAAATCCTGCTACTAAAACTGGGGGGGAAGGTTTAGGCATGAAGAGGGGCACCTTCATCTTTCACTGACGCTTGAGGCAGGCTGGTGATGAGTGCCTCAGTGGGCTTTCTTCCAGACCCAGAGCGGTCCGTCTGCTGCAGGGTGTCTTCTGCCATTCTGGCAGGGATTTCTGGACACTGAGGTTCTCTGCTTCTGTTGCCTTGGGATTGCTTTATGTATAAATGCTTCATCAACATAGCTGTTTTGGCAGAGAAGTTAAAGAAAAATAAATCCTACCCTACATGGATATAATTCTATAAGAAAAGATCAGTTGCAATTATTCTGGGCAAAAAAGGTATTAATTTTGTTCCAGAAAATATTGCTGTATAGGAGAACAGGAATTTTTATTGGCGTATTCACTGTTTTGTTTTCTAGTGATCTCATGCTCCAACATTTTTGATTAATGTAAGTTTGGGAGAAACTCCTGTGAAATGATAGAACTCTACTATGTTGATACTGTTTCCAAAAATATTGCAAAATAAGCTGCTGCTTATATATTCCTCTAAACTCAGGTCCCAGGGATAAGAAAATCATACCGTATGATATATAATTCACTGGTTTTAGAAGAATGAAGCAGAAGACTTCAATTTGTCAAAAAATATCTCCCAATTTCTGTAACTAATAATACCTTATGAAATCATGATTTTAAAAGTACCAAAGAATGATTGTGAGTATTGTTAAAAAATTACTTTTTTTTTTCCCCTCCTTAAATCTCTTACAGACAACTGAAGCATCTGACAACACCAGGATAGTTAAAAACAGTGATCATGTTGTATCTTATGGCTTGGCTTCATGGTCAACTAGTTTCGTGTCTAAATTCCGTAAATCTAAATTCCAATCTAAGTCATTACTCCAATATTCATAATCATATAGTCCAGTGTGGGAACATATGCATATAGGTGCTGCAGTTTAATATTGTTAAGAATTAATATTAGCATGCAGGAGGTTATGAAGCTCTCCTCCTGTCTTTGGAACAATAGTAGTGAGTGAATTTGCTGTGGAATATGCAGAAAAATAATAGAAAGGCCTTACATATTGAAGCAATTGGCTCCATTTAATCAGTGGGCCTGTATTTTTGCCATAAAAAGCATTATAATATGAAAGTAAAATGAATGTAATACCTGTTATTAATAAAAAAAAGTAAATACAGCAAATACTTTATTAATTGAAAACTATCCTGTAAAATTATATAGTAATACGTAGTAATAACTTCTTGATATATTGCTATATTTAGGTGAGGAAAGGCAGTGTGTTGCTGGATACTTATAAAATTATGGTCAATACACATGTACTTAGCATAATACAAATATCTGCTATGCTGTGGGGTTTTGTTTACAATTTGTTGCCTTTAAAATATTTGTTGTTAAAATCAGGCACTGGGAAAATTTATGCCAATAAACGTAGCGGCATTTGGGCTTTTCTGCTTAGTTGATGTTAATCTTTCGAGTCTCTGTCACCCAAAACTGAATTGTATGTCATCTGTTTAGGTCTGGGGATTGAGAACTGGAAACATTTTGGTTTTATTACACTCATCTTAAATAGGCTCTTAACCATATTTATATAATGGCTTTTATTAATTCCCAGTTAACCCAGAAGATAACTAACTTAAAATATTCCCCTGTTTTGAAACTGGTTCACCTGGTTTTAAAGGAAAGATTTCATATGGCATTGAATTAGATTTAACAGAACCACAGTTAGATGAGTTGTAGTTGGTCAGCTTTAGAAGTGGTGAGGGAATTTGAGCTTCATGTCCCTGTAACTTGCGTCTCTGTAGATAGAGTCACTGTAGTAAACCCCAAAGGGGTGTGTTGTAACAACACTCACCAGGAAGAGGTAGAGGCTTACTTATATAATCATCAATTTTTCTGTCTTCTCATCACCCATATGTGTTTTCTGGTTGACTGGCTAAGAAGTCGTAATCCTGCATTTGACATTGTCTCTTCATATGGAAATAATTGATGTCACACATTTAGTATGACATAACTTATACGGAGCCACCACCATGTAATGTACTTCACAGAACAAAAAAAACCCCAAAAAACAAAACAAAAAAAAAAACCACCAAAAAAAAACCCCAAAAAACCCCAAAACAACAAACCAAAAACGAAAAAAAATATTGGCAGATTCCTATCCAGCAAAATCTGCAATCTCTGTGTGCAACCATGAGCCCCAAACTGAGCCAGGATATCTGTGCAGCTGTGGCAGAAGAGCAGTAGGGTGAAAGCTTTGTATTGACTTACAGAGCCTTCAGGAGCTCAGATGTCAGCTACCCAGCTACATGTCACCTCAGGGGGTCTGTGTGCACTACTCTGAGGGTTGGTTAGGATGGCACATACCGAGAGCAACTCTTATTCTCATGGGCTATGTCTATTGTGCTTGTTTTAATGTGGGATAAAATGCTGCACTGAGGTAACCACCAGAATATGCAGTAATAGGAGATCCAGGCTGGTTGTCTTCTGGCTGCGGTACGAATGGTTGGGATGCAAGTTCATATTTGTGTTTTGGACTGGGGTACACCTTCATGTGCCAACAGGCTGCAGCTGTTGGTCCTGCATGTGTCATGACAATGTCAAAGTGGCTGATTTGGGACAGACAGGCTGCATACAGTCCTCAGAAGGCCCCAAATCACATACTGTGAAGCAGAAGAATGTTTGTAAGCTGATGAGCAGCAACCATTCACTTGCTAGAGGGAGAATTGTATACTTGCCCCTGCAACATGGACTATCTTTAATGTAAATAGCTGGGCTCCAGACAAATTCCCCAGTACACAGAACAGTTGGCATTCAAATCTGCTACAAAGGTGGCTCTTATTGACAGCATTTGAAATGCAAAACACTACCACCGTCCTGTAGGTACTGTTTACACTATCACTCTCAGTCAGCAGCAGCAGTAAGGAATTATGTAGCAGATTTTTTTCAGGTTGTATGAGAATGAGGAAAGGGCTTGAAATTGCCTCTCATCACACAGCAACAGACACATTATAGCAGGCAGGGCAAGGGAGGAAGAAGGACAACTTCTGTTACTCTCACCTGGAAATTTTCACATGCTTCTCTATACTTTTACTCCCTATCAATGCATCTCACTAATACCCAATGACAAGTCTTCATTCTTCAGATTTTTACTGTGTAGAAAATGCATTCTCACAGAGTGTCCGGAGCTATTCTATTCTGAAAGCACATAAAATATTTCTTAATCAAGAGTGGACAGTGGAGGAAAGGGGTTGACTTAAACTTTTAATTTTATATCTGAATGTTTATCACCATCTTCTGAATGCACATCACAGCTTGGCAATGCAATCTGTAAGTCTCAGTGTGATCCCTTGGTAGTCTGTGCTGTGTACGGACAAGCGGAATATCTCCTTTCCTGTGGGTGTGAAAGGCTCACACTTCGGCAGATGAAATGAAAGCCATGACAGCATGCTCAGGGATAACTGCAAGACCGGTGTCACTCAGCACTACCCCAGTTACTGTCAGACTTAGAAATGACGTTAGTAGTCTCTTTTCACATGGACCCTTTCCCTGGAGGCTGGTTGCTACAGGTTTTTGGAAAAAGATTTGGAGGCAAGGTAAAAGTCTCTCAAAAGAAGTCCCAGTTTCCTGTTTAGAGTACAGATGCTAACATTGTGGGAAAGGGAACCTTTGCGTTCTTCCTGATTGTACCTTTGCCAATATACTCTTGACATCATATGTTTAATTTGTTCCAACAAACACCAGAGCACAATATTTAATAATAGCACTTTTAATTCTAGAAGAGCTCAAGGTTTTCCACAGGAGAAAGACATTCTGTACCTCTCCATTTACAAATAGGGTAGTAGAAATCCAAAGAAGTAAATTGCCAAGATCCAGATTCATAATAAAACTGGAAGGTTTTCATGTCTTCCATCTCTATAAAGGTTTCTCCCTCTTTTTTTTTTTTTGGGTGGGGGGATACTTCCCAGTGTGTGTGTTTATGACACCAACTATGGGATTGCATTGTGTGGGGAGTTGGGTTTTGTTAGGCAATCTCACTGGTGCCACTGGTGTTTCTTCTCCTTCCATGGCCTATGCATAAATCAGTATGGATAATTTATGGCTAGCAGGTGGGAGTGCAGTGTCTTCTGTGCAAGCACGACACATGGTCATGGAGCAAGAAATGGATTGCAAAGATGCAGCTCCTGCAAGGAAGAGTGAGACAGGAATCATCCTTAGAAAGTTTGGGCTCCAGCTGTCAGGCCTCCTTCGGGCACTGCCTCTACTGCACCTCCAGATTTGATTTTCCCAGAATAGGGCAATACAGGCAAATGCAATATCGAGGTCTGTCTCTCTGAAAGCCAAATACAGTGGTGTTTGCCCTTGTACAGTGATCTTAAATTTAACCACACCTTCTGTTCCTAGTTGGCATCCCTTTTTAAAAGGTCACTTTAAAGGGTAGGCAAAATAATGTAAATACAAAGAGTTAAGCATTGTGGGTCATGGCAGCATGCTAAAGTGAGGGAAAGGACTGGAAAAGGATGGGCACTGACAATTGGGCACTCAGTGAGGGATTTTGAGGTATTTGAAATTTAAAATTGGCAGAATGGATGGTTGGAATGATTTAACACTTTTATCATCAATTTAAACTTTAGAAATTAATTTTTAAAATCTTTTGTGAGAAGAACAAAGGATGAGAGAATTAATATATGGGCTACCACTTCTGTCTATGTCAGTGTGACTCCAGCTTCATGTTCCTGCCAGTATCTGGAAGGATTTGTTTTAGTGGGCTAAAGGTTCAGTTGAGAGCAGGTGCAGTGTCTGGGAAGAACATTTATTTAAACTCTGTGATCTTTTGAAAATAACAGTGAGAGAAGTACCCGGTGAAGCTGTCAGTAGTACTGCGCTGTGCATTGTTCTGCCATGTTCAGGGCATCCTGACTGTTTTGGGGTGGAGAAGGAGAGCTGTGCAAATCAGCTGTGTGTGCAAGAGGAGGGTGACTGGTCTTTGCCCAGTCAAGCCAAATGAAACCTATTCTGCAATAGGATAAGAATCTTCCTGCTTCTGCTTCAGGCCAGGAAGGGCCTAGTGGCACATGTGTGAGAAGGAAAGATAAAGGGAGCCTTTGGCCAGAGAATTGCACCACAATTTGACATAAACTTACATTCTGAAGATGCAGATCATTTAACGTCAGCATATGAAAAGAACCATTTATTGAGATAAGGCACTTGCAGAGACTGTCAAAATGACAATGGCTCCTAATTCAGTTTATGTGGAAGGGCCCTCCTGACCTGTGGAACAGGCGCCTCTACCCAAGCAGCTATTTTTGATCCGCCACAACTTGCTGCTGTGTGCAGCAGTTGTTCCTGGTTCAGCAGCCTGCTGTCCTGTGGTCACAGCTCCTCCAGGAACCACCCAATGCCAGGGCTTTTGCTGCTGGTGCAGGACACAGGAGCTGTTGTTGCTGGTATGCACCGCTGAGAGCAGTGCCCAAGCAAATGGATCCACAGATTTGGTTGAAAGGTGTGACTAATGGAGCACTGGGGTCTTATGAGACCAACTGTATTATCCTTTCTTCTTAGAAGCTACTTTAGGACAGAGTGCTTTGTGAATATACTGGTTATATTCGCTTTGTGAATACACTATGTTAATACTACTTGTAAATATATGTTGCACATCCCTGCCTCTTTTTACCCTGAAGAGAAGTTTCATAATTTTTTGGCTTGTCTTCTGGAATTATTTAAATAAAGTTGATATTATTTAAATAAAACTCTTAAACTTTTGAATAAAGTATGATTTATAATAAGCCTTATATTACTAAAATGCCAAGCAGTTGAAGCTTTTTATGTGTCCCTTTTCCAACTGCTTACCTCTCTGTGCTTTGATCAACTACACCTGGCAAGGCTTAAAAAAAAAGCCCTGAAAGTTTCTGAGGAAATAAGGACGTTTCATCCTATGTGCTGGAAACTACACAATCCCCTTTGGAAATGTGCAATTATTACTTCAGTGAAAACCTCAAAACCCACAAAATTTGCCTATTTAATTTTTTACTCACCTTTACCTCCAGAGTTCCCCAGCCTCTGGCACATGAATTAATGTTCACATCTGAACTGAAGGACTGAAGAAATGGTTTCCATTTCCATTTTTTCCCAGCAGCCTTATAACTTTAGCTAACTCATTCAGCTCCATAAGAAGTGTAGGAAGGGTGGCAAGTCACCACCTGTGTGCAGTATCCCGTGTTAGTTTGGTTACTTTGAATACTGCATTAGGAAAATAGTGCTTCCTTTAATAAACCCACTCACTACTTAGTTTGGGACAACTCTGTTAAAACTTGTGTTAGAGTTGAAGAAGGAATACCTGCCAACAAGGTGAGGTCTAGTGTTTATTTTTATTTTAGCATTTCAGGTCTTTCATTTATGAAGACCTCATCACTTGAAAACACCAAGGAGGCCCTTATGTCAGATAATTAATCTCTGACAGTACCATTACCTCAGAACATCTGATTCTAATAAAAATACAAACGGTGGCAGGGAAATATTTTTTAAAGCTGCAAGCTCCTAGAATAGTTAGCTGTGTTGATTTATTTATGTTTATACATGCACATGCCTTGGGACTGTTGCTGTCTCCAACTAGAGAAGAAAAGCAGTGTGATTAATGCACGGGCGTCATAACAACTGTCCCTAAAAGTTGAAGTCTTGCTGCTGTTACAAAGGAGTTGGTCTGAAGGGACTCCAGATTTACTTTGTGTATCAATTAAAGGTGGTAACTCAAGTATTCTGTTTACTCCAGAAAAGAAAAAAGTACATGTCATGTACAACTTAATGGGTGATCATAAAACAGTACCTTACTTACACTTTTCAGTAAGTTGAAATATGTTAAGTGTCACTTAATGCATTCCTCAGCATCGGCAGTCTGAAGATAAATGTGAAAATCAGTCAGAAACACCACTCAACTCTTAGGAATTTAAGTACATTGTCATACACATGCCCTGGAAAACAAGTTTACCTTGAGTGTTCACAAATACGATTTGAAGCTCACTTGTGCTAGGACGTTGAAGGATTTATCTCACCTGTGTAATGTGCAGAAAAGGGGACTGAACTGGTTGCTGTGCTCCACTGACCACTTTGGAAAATACTAACCCTGGTTATTTAGTTGGCTTGATAGAATTTTTATAACATGCTTATTGCAAAAACCTCTAGGTATCAAGGGCTTCCGAGCAGCGTTACTCAGTAGTGCCCAGGGCACTTTATGCTACCATGGTCAACAAGTGAGTCTACCCCAAAATGACAACACAATGCTCCTAGTTTCTCCTTTCTTTCCCCTTTGGACTTCTGAATTTGCTCTGCTTTATGAGGTTTCACTGTAGCCACAGGATCCAGATTTGTTTTAACAGAAGTCGAGATGGTTGCTTGATGGTAACTCCCTCTAAGAGCTGGAGCTGAACCAAACTGGCGGCTGTCAGCGGGAGGAACGGGACTGTCACCCCTCCGTCCAGCCATACCTCTGGGAGATCGTCGTGCCACAGCTCCTGCCGTCCCTTCAGATACGACTTCAAATTTAAACAAACAAAGCAATTTATAGCCCGGTCCCTCTGGCTATACCCCCTGTTCTCCCTTCGGGTGTCTTCCCTTTATCGCAGGAGAGGGACACCGCCGCCCCGGCCCCCTCAGGACCGGCCCGGTGGGCGCCAGAGCGCGGCTGCCACCCGGCCCAGCGCTTGCGGCGGGAGCGGGAGCGCCGAGGGGTTAATCCGGGTGTGGCGCTGGGGAGCGGTGCGGGAGGGGCTGTGCGGGAGGGGCGTGCCCGGCGCTCCCGCCCCGCGGCGGCGGCCGAGAGCCCCCTCAGTGCCGCGGGCGCGGGGCTGGAGGCTGGGCGGCCCTTGGCGGGGCCAGGCTGGCGCGCTGTCGGCGGCGCCGAGGGGCACGGGCACCATGCCGGGCAGCGACACGGCGCTGGCCGTGGACAGGACCTACTCGGACCCCGAGCGGCACCGGCGCCGCAAGGCGAGGGTAAGGCTGTGAGAGAGTGAGTGAGGGCAGGCGGCCGGGCAGGTGAGGGTGGTGGGGCTGCCCGGTGGGTGCCGAGCTCTGAGAGGCAGCCGCCAATGAGATGTGCACGTTTTGCTAGGTTAGCGATCCGTAGGGAAGTTTTTTTTCCTATGCGTTTCTTTCATATTCCTACTCTGAGTACTCTTTGGTGTAGAAAAATTAAATTAAACTGGCTGTTGACATAACAGAAACCAATTTTTAAGATATATCCACAGTCGAAACTAGTTGGACGTGAGTGATAGAGTACTCACCCACCTAAGTCAACAGCGCTGATGATTTAATGCAGTGACTCTGTGTCTAGATCACAGCGGTGAATACTGGAGTTTGGGGGTTGTTTCTCAAGGTTTGTTTAATAAACTGTGGAGCAAGTGATTGCATCTGGCAGCAGAGAATGATTACGGTTCCCTTTATGAAGTTACTTAAAGAGGGCTATGGCAGGGGTGGAAGCTGGCAGAAAAGGTGCCCCTGTGTGCCAGGGGCAAAGTAAGAATATACTGTATATCCATGATGTATGGCTTTATGGGATGGTTTTTCTTATAATCTGCTGGCAAGTTCATCTTTCTTTGTCTTATTATTTTGATGGTTTGTTTTATATATCATAAATGATATGATGATGATGATGATATGTATATATAAACATAAACGTGTATAGGCAAAGCTTGTGATCCTTTCATGTATTTAGTGGCTTTCATGGTAAATGGCTTGTTGATGAAGGTATTTGACTTTCTAGTTAATGCACAGATTTGAAATTCTTACCTAAATGCTTAGCTCAAACAGGTGTAAAAGAGATGGCTCTTTCTTCCCAACCACTGCAGGAAGATACAAAAAAGGAGGTTAGTGTAGCACACTTGAGACACTGGAAGGCATTATCTTATCTATGCTGAGATCTGGCGTCTGGCAATAAATGAGCTTTATGGTTTGAAGTGTAAGGATCAACTATTTGTGAAGGAAGATCTTTCTTGGGAGGTGAGGGGGAAAATGTTTTTGGTTTCAGGGGGAGGTTATTTTCCTGTACTGCACATTAGCAGTATTTTTCATCCCTCCAGCCCATTAATTGACAGTGCTGGAAAGGAGATGGCATACTTCAGATTGTTTCAGAATAATGAAATGTTTTAAAAATAGGTAGCCCTATACTCTGTAGCGTTACTACTGGAGTCTCCAATGCTCTTCACAGTCCAAGTTGGGTACACATGTGAGTCATAATGGAGTTAAAAATGTTATGCATTTCCGTTGTTTTTCTCTTTGAAAGTTGAACTGATTAGGCTGTCCTTCATTGATCTTGCTGTAAGAATAGTGTGCTACCTAGCAAACTGTACCCATGGAGAAAAGTTGCATATCTTCATAATATTGCCCTATTAAGAGTTAAACTCTACTCTGTAGTCTAGTTGATCTGCTTAAAAGCATAAAGCATCATGGATAAAGCCATGTTGATTATTGTACTTGTGTATTGAATTTTTTTTTTTAATCTCATGTTTGAGACAATTTTGTAAAAGCATTAGTCTGTCTGATTTAGGATTTCTTTTAACGAGGATTAGCATCTCCTTCCCTTCCTGTCACCATGAGATCTGGAAATATAACTCTGTACAAGTTTAGAGTTGTATGTAATTGCGATGCTCCAGAGTTTGGGCTTTACAAGTTGTCAGATATCACAGAACTTGTAATACAATTGCTAGAAGTGGTAGCAGCAGGAGTTCTGGAAAAATTTACTGGGAATATAGCCTTCTGAGTTTGTAATTGGTAGAGTGTGAGAGGAAAGGGATTTAAAAATTTCTGCTACAGCCAAAAAGCATCTTCAGTGTGTAGCAACAGGTCTGTTCAATACCTTCTTCTTTGAAGCCATTTGAAGTAGAAGATGTCCTGGACTCTGCTAATAACTCTCCAATGAACCATATGTCACACTTTGTGCAAAGTTCCCTGTGGCTGAAAGAGAGAAAATACTTTAATGAAGTTGAGTTGTTCTTAACACAGGGGAATCACTGTTGCTGATGAAGGCCAAAGGGAGAGACAGTTCTCTTCCTTGGATGAATCACGAGAGAGCCCAGCAATGCCGTGCATGGCAGAACTGAGTGGGGCATAAAACCACTATTGCTTGAAGTGTTACGGTATTAGTGTGTTACAGATTTGCTTTATTTGGTAGGTATAGACTTAAAGCCACATGGTTTCCTTGTTTCTGGAAAATCATCCATCTCCAGCTTTAGGAGGGGTGCCCTTCCAGGAGACTTTTCCTGCCTCTCCTTGCCAGTAGTATCTGGTCACTGTAATGTGGATTACTGCAGCTCACTCTGGTGGCACAGGTGGAATCCGTGTCGACCATACAGTTGTGCAAAATGTTTCAGGTCCTTTCTGCTAATACCAGTTGCTGCAGCTTCACTGTGCTTCACATCCACTACTGGTTGATTCCTGCAACACTATGCCTTTCAAGGCTCTATTCTGAATGCTCTCTCTGAATGCTCACCAGGTTATGCTATTTAGACCTCAGAAACCTGCATNGCAACACTATGAATGTTAGGACTGCCTTTCAAGGCTCTATTCTGAATGCTCTCTCTGAATGCTCACCAGGTTATGCTATTTAGACCTCAGAAACCTGCATACACAACTCTTTATTTTTTTTTTTTCTCCTGGTGATCAGGATGTTGCTCTTCACTCTTGATCTCTACCCATCACTGAACAAAAATCTTCCACGTTTCATCAGGATTGTAAATTTGTATGTATAGCTATGTAGGAGAAAAATCCTTTTCTAGTACAACTAAACCACATGGGATCCTTTACCACACCCCATCAGAAGCCTATGCAGATGCGTTAGGGAGAGATGCAGGAAGGTCACAATTAAGTAATTTTGTGCACATCGGAGCCTATTCCGAACTTTCTCTTTATTAGTGGAAGACATACTTGAAATTGTAAGAATCCTTCCTTTATTTAAAACAAAAAAACCCCATTACGTGGAACTGATGTGGTTTATTTTTTAACAGATAGAGAATCTTAATTTCACTGTTCTTGTTCTTTCAGCCTTAGTGAGACTACCAATAGATTCAGTGTTTTGTGGATAATTTAATTCTTACATGATCACACATACAAAAGGCTTACATTTAAAAAAAGAATACAGAAATCCACTTGCTTTCTACTGATGAAAAAACATTCTGTGGAATGTCTCTTCTCATTTTCCATGTCTCTCTTATGATCCTTTCAATTCATCTTGTCAGTAAGGGAGGCAGACTTTTTAATAATCTCTCCTCATGTGTGTGTCTTTCTAAGCCTCTAATCACTTTCATCATCTGTCTTTGAATCCCTTTATTTCTTAAAATCTTTAGTAGGTTTGGAGGAAATTACATAAAGGAACCTAAAAGGATTAAAAAGGAACAAACACCCCCTCACACACAACAGAATACCCCACCAAAGCAAACAAACCGAACAACAAAAAATCACCACTCTACCCTAAACAAAAAGCCACCCCACCCACAGATTTAGCAGAAAGGGAGATTTAATCTCCTAGTACTTTTTTAAATGCAAAAGATCACTGTAGAAGACGTGCTTGTTCTGGGCTCTTGTGACTTGTAACCAAACCTCCAGATGTATTGTGCTCAAAGACCTTATGAACACTTTTCCCCACAGTTCCCTCCGGTTTTGACATACAGTGAAAACAATTTGATGAGACAGAATATTGTTAAGACCTCCAAGCTTTGGTTTTAAATCTACAATGTATTTAGAAATGTGTGAAACCTGTCAAAGAGTAGGCTGCATGATGCAGGGGTAGTGGGAATAAGGGAGAGAAACCGTAATTATAAGGTGAACTCAAAAAGCCTGATTAGGTTGTTAGAACTGAAGAAAAAACTGGTTTGTTAGTTTAAAACAATAACTATGGTTATAATTGTTTTATCATTTTAGAACTATTGAAAAAACTGTAACTTCTTACTTTTTTTTTCCCCCTAATGACAGAAAGGAATTGTAGGAAGTTTCCAAAGTTGGTATCTTTTTTTTGGTATGCTTTGAGTTTTGGGATTAAATATACCTAAAAGCTAAAAGTCAATGTTAGGTGTAATTTGTTCTTGTCAAATGAAACAAAGGGGGAAGTTGTTGCTGTACAGTTTAGGATAGCATTGCTGTGCTTCTCTGATCTTGCAAGGTGAACCTCTTTGGATGACTTTTAACCTCTAAAGGTTGTGTTTTCACCCAATCCATCTTTTCCCTTACCCAAGAAGGAAGTTTTAAATAATAAGTAGAAAGGGGGATGCATCTTCTTTTAAAGATTTAAGCTGATTTTAAGTTTGGAAGTTTTATTCTTAGACTTTTCATAGTTTTTGGTCTCCACCAGGAAAATACACATCTCTGAAGATTGAACAGTGTCTGTTCCTTGCTGTGCTGTTGATCCATTCTCGTTGAAGTGGATGGTATTGCCTGCAGGACTGGGGCATCTGTTATCACCTTTTAAATCTTGGGTATATAAAAAAGAAAGTCACTGGGGGAAAATCGCCAACCTTCTGATTTGCTTTCTTTTTGAAGGTCATGTAATTGTCCTTCTGTCAGGTTGCCAGTGGTGATGTTAGGGGGATGCCAAGAGCTCTAGATCCCTGGCTTGCCTATTGTCATCTCCATAGGTCAGGCGTAAAGTCTACACAGAGGGTAAGCCTGTAAGGGTTTGGTGCATTTGACATCTAATATTGTCCAGGCTAAAAAGATTGCTGCTGCAAATTGTCCCATTGTAGTTGTTTTGCTTTCCTCTTCACCCTCACAGAGAGTGTGGTTTTGGGAAAGGCTAGTGAGGGAGATGAATCACTATGTAGCTCTGGGGAAGGCTGGCACCTAATTCTCCCTTTTTATTTATCTATCCAAGTGGAGAAACTTTTCTGAAGAGCATTGCACTATTTACTATTGAAATTTTTTTGCTCTTCCCTTAGTCTGAAACAGGAAGGATTAACATGCAAAGCCAAAATTACACCTTCTGATCTAAAGCCTTCAGATATGGGACCTAGTATGTAATGGAATGCCTTGAAGCCGTGCACCCAACCCTTTCCAGACATTCAGCAAGTAAAAACCCCTCTAAGGCTTATTTTTATATCATCGTACATAATCTAAGGTTTGATTTAGGGACAAGAATGAGAGCGGAGGGGTGTCTCTACCGAATGAGACATAAAGAATACTTACAAATTGTGAACTGTGATTCTGTTACTGTAGAAACAGAAATGAGGCTTTCTGTTTTCCAAAAATATTACAGAAAAGCTTAATACTGAGAGCTGGCCCACTTCATTATTGTTCTGTTTAGCCAGTACAACTGAATAAAATTCCAGAGGGCAGAAGTTGTGGAAACGACTGCTATTAATATTTTCTTAGTTACCTCTATATTGGACACCAAGACTGTGTGTATTTTAATGGACCTTTGATACAAAGTATTTGGCATCAATTCTAGATACTTCTCAGTTAACTTTTACTATAATAGGCATCTTTTCCTTGCCTTTTCCTATTAGTGTACACTTTACTAACAGTTGCCTTCCTTTTTAAATTTTTCTCAGTAGCTCTGGATGAAGAAGTTATGTGGGGATGCGAAGAATTGACACTGTGCTATTGAACTGAAATAAAGATGTCATCCAAGTAGTGCTGAATTAATTGGAAACTTTTGATTAACATCAGTGGCCTATGGAACCAATCCGAGATGAATTACAACAGCCTTATGGAAAATTCACTGTGTATTAAGTGTTCTTTACAAGATGGTAGATACTACTTCCAGTTCATATTACAGTCTCATCTAGCTTAAACCAAGAAGGTGTAGGAGGGGTTTTACCTGTGTTTTTTGCTTTGTAAATACATGCTCTTTTACTGGGTTTGGCAAAAAATGTATGAAAACTTGTTTAGTTTCCTGGCAAAGGTTGTGATGAAAAGAGCAGCCGGTGTGTGTGTATCTAAAGACTGCAACAATTAAACACTCTAATTATCTATGTCATGTGATTCTTGGGGGGTTTTTGTTAACAGGAGTATGGCTATCACATAATTTGCTTCTCAAGCATTAAATGTCTTTTTTTTGTTGACTTGCTCATGCAGTGTTTAAAGGAAGCCTTTTCAGTTGAAGATGAAGCATTATGATGGAAGTTGGTGTTTTAAAGATAGGGAAGACTGCAATGCTCTGGAGTCAGTTTATATACACAAGAGGTGTTGATTTATAAGGTCAGAAAAAACATTAAGCAGAGCTAGTGGAAGTCTTCCAATCTTAAAAAAAAACCTGATATAACCTACCACCACCAAAAAAGCAAGTGACACAACTTACAGGAAATGTGAGAAGTCAGTGCTTTGGGGTCTGTGGATTAATGTTTTTAACTCTAAGGGAATTTCTAAGTGGGTTTTAAGTGCTACACTGCAAGAATTACGTTACAGGAAGAGAAGCCATGTTAGGGTACCTTGATGTAGCAAGTTTCTCTGGTTTTACAGCATTCACTCCTTTTATTTCAAGGTATTCCAGTACATGTAATACAGAAATTACAATTCAGCTAGTGCTCATTGTTCAAATGCAAAATTATATAAACATGCAGAAAATATGCTGCTTTATACCAGAACATCTGTCCAGGTGAGTGATGTGCAAAGATCAAACTGGCAGACCAATTACAACTGAATCTTTAACATTTTTCTAATTCAGGGCAGTACAGCTTAGTGGCATACTGTACTGTAAATGTGCCAAGGACCTCCCAAGATTCACTGCTTCACCCTCCCTTCCTAGGAAATAAGTTTATAGCAAACAGGAGCTGGCTGTTTCTGGGACTTTAGTGGCCACTGACTGTGTTTTGGATTATGGTAGACAAGAAACTTTTGTTGAAGGCCGTGGTCAACTGCAATGAAAGGTGGAAGCTTTGGAACTGAGTAGAAGCAAACCCAGTACTAGTCTCAGAGACATTTAGTGTTAAACAAACTAAATTTACAGATCTTGTTAGTAAGAATTGCCTAGGTCGGCGTGAGGACCCTTCTTACTCAAGAAAGGCCAAAGATGACTTGACTGTTCACTCATTCACAGCTGCTTCTCCAACCTGCAGCATTGCAGGTTGCCACCTTCACCCTGGCAGCATTTCCAAAGCTACTCAGAGCAATTTTGTGCCAAATTCATTAGGAGCACCCTAGCATGGGGCTCCTTCACCCTCACTGTGGTCAGATTCTGCACCCTGCCCACTGCCAAGCTGCCTCACTCCCTGTTCTGGGGCTGAGGGGCAGGGGGAGTGCGTAGATGTGACTGGGCAGCTCTCAGCAACTTTTGGTCATGTTCAGAGCAATAGCAAGGAATGAAGAGGATGGTAGGGAAATTCAATGAAGAGAGGAACAGGGCTGGGACTTCATGTGCTCAGCCTAGAATAGAGTCGCTCCCCAGAATGGGGTTACTCCCCCTCCAAAGGCAATTTTTTTGTTCCCCTTTTTCACTCCATATAGATGACTTGAAAATAAAATGTTTCAGTATTTGGTATTACTCTGGTTACTGATACATGTGCATAATATGGGATTGTGTGGCTCTTACTATGTTAGGAATCCCTAGTTTTACTAGAGGTTTTGGTAGGACCTGTGTCACGGTTGTCTCTGATATTTTTGGCAGAGCAGCAAAGTATCTCTTCATCTCATCAGGTTTCTAATTTCTTTCTTCTCCCTTCCCTGCCGTGTCCAGAGAAAGAGGTTATCTTTGTTCATTCCCCTCTCCTGCCATACCTTAAGCAAGAAATCTAGTTACATCTTATCATCTGTATCCAGTCCTTTTTTGGAGCAAATTACAGTTTCACCTGGATGAACAAAAGAAGGATGACAGCCTACTCATAAAATAAGAGTTAAAGAGGTATTCTTAGGTGTCTGTTTTAAAGCCAGGTGGTAAATCAGTAGACTTATTTGAGCTGCCAGGGTCCTGCTGTGCTGAAGTGGGTCCAGAAAATTTCCAGTGAGTTTGCCATACTCTTATGTTGTTGTCCTGACCAGCTTTTTGTGAAGCTCTTTACAGTAGAACCCTTTCTTCACATGTTAATTCATGCCATGGGTGACTCAGACCCTTCTGATACACAGCATCATCACAGGCATGTGTGCTGGTCCTGATGAGGGCCTGTGATCTGTACAAGAGTTATGCTCCTTCTGTCATATGCAAGTGGGCTGGATTTAGTAGACTTTTTTACCAAAGCTGTGGGAATACTGGAGATGAGAGAAAACAAAAGCATTTATAAACAAGACCTGAGGAAGGTTTAAGAAAAGTTGAGTGAAGACAATGAGAAGTTTGGCCATCAGTGAGAGTTTCTCCTCTGGTTGCCAATAGGTACGTGGAGACATTCTGAGACTGTCCTTGTTGACCCTTACATGTTTTGTTCCCATAAACTGCATGGATGTGGTTTTTAGCAATTTATCTTGGAAGCACCAAGGAGCATTACTGTCTGCAAGAGCTAGATGCTTATTGCTTCTCCTAAAAGGAGATGTCCCATTGTCAGGTGATTCCTTTGTGTCTTTCCAGTCTGAACTGCTATGGTGTCCTCTCTCTAGTGCACAGAAAGATCCTGTTGAGCCAATCTTCTATTTCTGGTATTTATGAAACTTGCTTCCTATGCATTTCTACCTGAGGGACACTGTTGTGTCTTGCAGTATAAATTTAATGTAGAAAAAAACATGATGAGCCTCTTTTTTTTACCTTCAAGGAACTCTGTTTCTCTTTTTACCAAGTAACTGGAAAGTCTCGAATACCAGGTGAGTTCAGGAGGTGAATAAGACATGACCCATGACCCAACAAAGCTCGATCAGAAAGTGATTGAGTGGGATTTCAAGTGACATTCATAAAATGTGTCAGGCTTGGTGTCAAGCTTCTGTTTGGGATTTGTTGATGCCAGAAGCTATGATATATTTTAGGTTTGGGAAGCTGAGCTTTAAGTGCAGTAGCTTACAAATTATTCTTTCACAAAATGTTTTGACCTATGTTTTTTCATGCGTACTTAGGTGGGATTTGTAATTTTCTAGTGACTCTGTACATTACACTGTAGCCTATATGCAAACTGCTCTTTAATTTTGAAGAATTTCTCTTGCAGTGAAGATATACCCACTTGTGGTGTTTTGCAACAAATAGCCAAGACCTTGTTTCAATTGTTCTTGTTTGGACTTGAGAGAGTCAACTAGAATAATCTTTGTTCTGTGGCATTATGCGATGTGGCAGTTAATGTCAGAGAAGGCTGAAGTTGAGTGTTTTCCTTGAAGAGAATCTATGCTTTGAAATGAAGTCTAGAGCAGTGGTGACAACACTAGGCTAAGGCTCTGGTGACATGGATTCAGGCTACTGTGACAACTCTCAGCCCTTGTGTAATGATGGGAATCATTTCACCTCTCTGAAGAGAGTGTGGCTTCTCCAAGTGTGCATAGGACCGGGGATAAATACTATGAAGGATACATGTTTCAGAATCAGTAGCCATCCAGGTGGCTACTTCAAGAAAAAACAACCTCTGACTTTTTTTTTTAGTACTTCCAAAAATGCATTGTGGGTGTGAGTTCCTGCCTGCCACATCAGGCAGATTTTAAGACTGTCATAGATGCTTCTTCCCCCCAAATCGTTTAAGTCTGTGTAACTGTTTGAAATTGGGCGTCTGGTTAAGGTAGTTGTGAATTGTACCCTTTGTAGCTGAGAGTGGGAGGAAAGCTCTTGCAGTGATCTGTCTATGTTGGTTCGGTAAAAGCTTAAACTACATCACATAAAGATGCATATCTGAAGCTGGGTGAGACTAAATCCAGTCTAAATAGCTGTGTGGTAATGGATATTGCAAATACTGCATAAAAGATGCAAGTTTCACCGTTTTTCTTGCATTATAAAACTGGATGTATATACTGAATATGTAGGCATCTGTGCCAAATTAACTTTACTCTTGAGTGGGACCTAAAGTTCTTTATTAGGCAGAAAAGCAAAAGGCTTTTCTGGCGCTCCCTCTTACACAGTGCATTCTTAATATTGCTGATTCTTCATTTCACTTATGCATAATTGTACTGTTTTAGGAAAACTTAAAAAAAAACCCGAACAAACAAAAAACTCCACTCTGTCGTTTTGCCAGCTTTGCCATTATGCATAGAAGTCATTGGAATCTGGTTGCTCAAAAATTTGGCAGTACAGGATGTTTGTTACCTTTCCTTTCCTGTCTTCTCTCTGTTTTGACTCCATTATGATTATTATAGAGTGCACCTACTGTAATTACTCTACAGAAATGCATTATTTTTCTCTGTGTAGTTAAGCCAGAATTAAATTATGGAAAAGTTGCTTTTTTATATATAAAAGAAGAAAGGTGAAAAAATACCAATATGTGACTTGGAAAGAACGGGAAGAGTCTCAAATTTATCTTATTGTTACTACAAGAAAGCCAAAGATTACTTCTGTAAATCTGTAGGGCTCTTATTACTTCTGGTAGCAGCATGTGCTTCTGCTAATGTGAAGTTTGGTAGTGCTTTGCACTTTGTTAGTGGTACATTCCACTGGAATTAGGCTGGTACTTATTTCTGTGTCTAACTGTGTGGTAGACTTGAGGCTGCAAGCAGATGAAACCATTACCAGGGCTTTTCCATCAGCTATTTGCTGCCCTTGGATAAATAAGCAGCAATACTGGGTGATTTCAGTGATGCAAGATTAGGCCTTCTGCAGATGCTATTTGTAATAATGTTATTAATGAAAACAGGCATTTATCAACTTTAAGCATGTGAGTGAGAAGTCAGAAGGAGACAAGCTTTTAGTGATAGGAGCTGGGAGCACACAGCCACAGTGTCAACTGTTTGTATTGTCTTGCTATAGGTGTTGTTGATAAAAAAATAAATTCATTCTTTCAGCAAGGCAGGCATGGCAAGGTCCACAAATTCGGAAGTTGATTTTTTAAAAGTCTAAGGGGACATTTATGTGTGAATTTTTAGAACATGGAATTAGAAATCTTGATTGAACTTGTTTCTTTGTGTATATATAGTACTACCTTTGGTTTGAAGTAAGCTATTTTTTTTCCAGCACATTTTTCCTCAGTTTAAGAAGTTCACCTTGGCCTTGCCTAACCTACAGCAAAATATGTGCTGATAGGACATATTAGTTTACTATTCCTCATGTGTCTGTCAAACCTCAGTCTACCTTAACCTTTTTGGCACGTTCTGCCAACTAAAAAAATGAGTCCTCCCTATGGAGCAGGAATCGGTTTTCCAGCACTAGGATGTAAAATTGTACAGTGTTTGCACATATGCAGTGACTCTTCACATCTTGGCAAAAAGTGCTGTGTGATAAGTTTTCAGTGTTACTCATATATGCTGTTTAAATGAGACTACTTCATGCCTGGACACTGGCAAGTATTAGTGTTCTCATGTTAATTTTGTAAAGTAGGTGTGACTGAAAAGAAACGTGTATAGCACATGGTAGGGATAGAAGGGCGAAGACAGGTGGAAAGACTGTCTTGGAGCACTGCTGTTGTATTAAAACATATATAGAATTTGTACTCAGGGGCTCCAACAGAGGTCCAAATTAGAGGCTGCCTGAGAAAATACCTAACTTGCATAAATCCTGGCCTTCCGAAGTCTGATGATACTGTGCCCTAATTCCTTACATACTTTTAGTCTTTATGATGATCTTCTAATTTCCTCTATTCCAGTCCTTATTCCAGACCTCTTCCTCCTTCTCCCCTTCACTTTATATACTGAGCATGATGTCATATGGTCTGGAATATCCCTTTGGTCAATTTGTGTCGCCTGTCCTGGCTGTGTCTCCTCCCAACCTCCCATGCACTCCCAACTTCCTTGCCAGCGTGGCAGTACGAAGAGCAGACAAGGCCTTGGCTCTGTGTAAGACTTGCTCAGCAATAACAAAAACATCTCCATATTATCACCATTGTGTTCAGCACACAGCTCCACCCTAGCTACTGTGAAGAAAATTCACTCTGCTCCAGCCAAAATCAGTACAGTCACGTAAAGTTAAATTCACTTTATTTATATCCCTTGCACATTGCAATAAGCCTTCATTTCTATTTTAAGAGAAAATTTTTATCTCTGATTACATCCATTACCTTGCTAATTTTAGGGATGTGAACTCCTCATGGTTTAATGAGACAGAGTTTTAATAGCTGAGTCTGAATACTTGTGTAAAATTTATTGCTGTGTGTTTCTATGTAGGGCCAAATATTTTGCTTGTGATGTTGCTGTTTTGGTGACTAACAGGCTGATGGACTGATTAATACATACTTTAGTGAAAGTAGTGAAATTGTAAATAGGAAGACATATTCCTTCCAACATGATTTTGAACAGTCTCATGTTCATCATATGATGATACCATTGTATCAGTATGTTTTAAGCCTCAGAGTTAGAATTAGCTTGGAAATATTGTATTTGAATTGAGTGTCTGAATTTCCAATGTAAGGGGCAGTGAGCTTGCTATATATTTTACTACCCAACACATGAAGCAATGTCTTTATTTCCCTTGCTAAATTTGGGAAAGCTTTGATTTTAGGAGGGTAGTGCCTGGTACCATACAGTGCTGTGATTAACATACTGTGAAGATTCAGTGCTGGGACTTCTGTGATAAAACTGCATCATTCTCCAAAATTGTCTTTTCCTCTGGGAGCAGACAAGTCTATGTTGTCATTATCTTTTGCAAATAGCAATAAGATTTAGGAGACCATCATGTTAACAAAGGTACAAAGTGTTCTTAGTTCAACAGCTCATTTCCAAACAGGAAAGAACCCTCAGCATTATCACAGCAGATATACTTGCTTTTTGAATGTTGAATGTTCAGTATTCCTTAGGCTAACACTACACTCAGCTATCTTCCGTCAGCACTACAATTACCATAGGAAACTCAACTTATGAGGCTTCTGGCTAAAATCGTGGTGTTACATGCAAAAGTGGAATCCATATAGCCACAGAAATACTAATGTTTTAAATAAAAATAATACATATTGCTCTTGTAATTCACACTGGCTGTTAAATCCCCGAAGAGGATATGTCCTGAGGCAACAGCAATGGGGTAGCTCACAGATGAGAGATTAATAACAGCAACTTCCTAATCTTCGTAGTCCTCACCTCCATTCTGTCAATCTTGACCTGACCATGGCACTGAGTGCCACATCCAGTCTCATCTTAAAAACCTCCAGGGATGGTGAATCCACAACCTCCCTGGGCAGCCCATTCCAATCAGACATCTGCCATGGTCTAGTAACCACGACAGTGTTGGAGCCAGGGTTGGGCTTGATGATCTCAGAGCTAAAGTCTTTTCTAGCTGGTGGATTCTATGATTCAGGTTGGTTGAAGTAGATTATATTCTGCCCAATAAAAAGAATAGGAGAATAGAGGCTTCAAAAGTAATGAGCCCAGACATGTGAAAATTATTTTCATGTGTCGTCATCAGGCACCTATCCATTCTGGTAGGGAGTTGAAAGTCAGAAACCATTTGCCTGTTATCCGCTGGCTGACATGCTGGTCCATCAGGAGGCAGTTAGTTGCAGACTATCCAGACAATGTGCTTTCTTGCCAACCTGCTCGGCCAGAAAGGTTTTGCAAGGGATACTGTTGAAGTTGAAGCCATTATAAAGGACAGTTAAAGAAACTGAAGCAAGCAGAAAATATTCTGTAGGCTTTTAGGGACATAAAAGAATCTGAGTGAATTGAGGGATGGGGAGTGAGGAAATCAGGGAAGGTGCTGCTGGCTTTGTTGCTTTAGGGAACAAGTCTGAGGTCCATATGATACCACATATCCTTGTTTTTGCTGAACTAATGATTCTGCTGGATTGTGAGGGATTATACAGCAGATTGTCCCTGTCACTTCTCTAGCAATTCAGATGAGTCCAAGGGAATGCAGCAATTGATCCACACTGCTGCTCAGGCTGAGCTAAGGCTGAAATCTCTAAGAGGCAGTGGATGATTTTGCATCATGGAGCACCCTGAGAAATTTTGTTTGTGGTAGAGAACTCTCAGATCCCCTGTCACACATGCTTTTCCACATATAGAAATATATGCACACTTGTGTTTCAGTTAAAATGCAATTATAATGCTATGATTAGGTGACAATCCAATCTATTTAGAGATGGGTAAGCCATAGTTTTGCCTAACGGTGTTAGACTGGAATACGTATTCGCTGGAACTCTCTGTTCTGGCTGCAGGTCCTGACATCCTCCAGATGCATTGGAAAAAGTTACGTGATGGGCACAGTGTTACTGCACTTTGCAGCCTGGGTAACTTAAGACAACCACAAATCAGTGCTTTAAAATAAAAATGCTCTGTTAATGCACAGATGGTCATGCCCGTAGTGCTCACCAATTCAAGCATTAAGTAATAGCATAACAGAATATTAATGTTCTAGGGACATCCAATCTATTATTAATAAAAGGATTGGTTAGACTTTGTGGGCATTTGTAGTTTCTAGCAACGATTTTGAGATGCTTCCTGGAAAATTCATACAACTTGTCTTAGTAATTGTTCACCTGTCACTTGCAAGACAGTGGGGTTGCTAGTGTCTTTAAAGCAGTTACTCATATTTGGTTTTGAGCTGTAGAACCATAGACAACTTGCTTAATATACCACCTGTGCCCAGGTATGAGGTTTCCTGTTTAGCTTCCTTAATAACCTTTGAAGCAGATGCCAGTCTGCTGGTTCTGAGCACAGTCTGATGCTGCTACCTCTGGGTTGACCATCGGTTTGCACGTAACCAACCCTGCAAAGGAGCGCTCTCTCTCTCTCCCTCTCTCTAGATAAATTTTTAATCATCTATGTTACTAAAAATAATGACACCCTTCAGAAGGAGCATAGAGTTAAAGTGGGATCAAGTATTCACCTGGTGGATAACTGGTGTCCATTCAGCCACTGATCAAGTGGGATGTGTGCCCACTGGTCACAGTCATAGAATGGTTTGGGTTGGAAGGGACCTTGAAGATCATTTAGTTCCAAACTCCCTGCCATGGGCAGGGAACCTTTCCCTGAGCCCAGGTTGCTCAAAGGTCCATGCATCCTTGCCTTGAAGTGTCTGACAGGGTCTGTGTCTGTACCATGGAGCTCTGCCACGAAAGGGAGCTTTATGCTATAACTTGAATGAGGTTTTCATATCAGCAGAGTAGTGATGGATTGACAAAAGTACGTTCATAGTGAAAACTCTATTAATGATCTGCCGTAAATCCATAGGTGAAGGCGCTGTAACATCTTCAGGGTGTCATGCTGAAGTGTAGAAAGGTAGAGCATTCCTTAGGAGCATTGGGAAGGCAAGATAGGAACACAACATCCCAACCAACTCCTGTGCTCTTAGCAGCAAATGGGTCGCTAGAGGAAGCACTGTAGGTGAATTCAGAATGAGATAGTGTGCCTTTGGGAAGTCATAACATGTCAAGTGAAGAAGCAAATATTGACAGCAGACCACTTTCCTCTGGTGTGGTGTTTGGTGTTACTCAAAGTTTTTCCTGCCACAGTTATGTGCAGCGTTATTCTTGTATCCACTTCATTTTGATGTGCCTCTTTCTTATCATGCCATTGTGCTCTTCATTGGGAACAATGTAGGAAGCATTTGTATGGATACACATAGAATGCATCTTTGAAAGTTTAGAAGGGGGTAGTTCTTTCTGACCACTTCCTTGGTTGCGTTTGTTGTTTGAAACTAAAATCTTAGGTTTTAGTTTTAAAGAATTGGACTTGATTTTTTTTTTTTAATCCATGTTCCATGAGTTAATTTAAGATTCACAGAAGACTAGTGTTAACTAAATTTGGGTATATGTTTCATGTGGCAGAGGATAAATGGCAAATTCTTGCCAATCAACATTTTGAATTTTCTCTCCAAGAATACAGCGTGCTCAGTGCTTTCTAGTGATTTGTTTGATTTGGGCTTTTCTTCTGTCAGTAGGCACACTTTATTCTGTTTGACAGTGTTCCATTGTCTTCAGGAGCATAGTATAGTGATGTTCCTGATAATCTTTTTGAGAATCTGGATTCGTCTATGCTTACAAACACAAAGAGCCATTGATGTTAATCAAATGTTTGAAATGTCTTTCTGCACTGCTTAGCTGCCATACAGTGTGGAAGAACGGTCTTTACTGAAGTAACTCTGGTTGTTACTTCTGAAACTTGCCATCTAGACCTCTTGGCAGAGCTCTGGAGTTTTCATTATGCTTCGTTCCTGTGCATGACGTTATTATTTCTCTTTCATAAGCACTAGAGAAAGTAAATCCTGCCCTTCATAAAAAATTTAAAAATTTTGGTTTCTTCGTAATGGATTATTGTGTAGTATCTTACCAAGTGTTGAGTGTTTTTACGGTTTGTCTACACCTTGTGCACTTTCAATTAAAAAAAAAGAAGACTTCTAGTACATGTTGGGCTTTGCTGCATAGAAGGCTGGATATTGCAGGTGACTTTTTAGCTCTGGCTCAATTTTTGCATGCCAAAATTGGACTTCCACGTTAAGATTCATAACTGGAAGAACTGAAGTTTCAGTTGAAAAAAGAAGTCTTCTTTTACAGTTTTTTCCTATTAACTTTCTGACATGTAAAGCAGCATTGTCCAAGAGTATGTTCCAAAGGATGTAACCTGTTTTGTGCAGGTAGTTGCTGTCCTAGGTCATGAAAATTTCTTTCATGAATATATTTAATAGAAAAAAATTAAATCAATCAAGTTTTAAAATAATGTGAAGTGCTGAAGCAGAACTACAAAAATTGTTGTAACCACCAGCTTGGGGTTCTTAAATGGGTAAATATGCACAGAGGATCTGAAAAGTGGCAGGCTCTGTTGGTTTGATCTCAAACTGGAGTACCATCATCTCTCTTCAGTGCTGAATTATTCAAGTATATAAACCAGTTCCTGCCTACCATGATTTTGGAGGTAACTAGATGACATTGCTTCAGTTATGTGTTTGCTGAAGATGTAACAACAGTGTACAGATATTAGGTTGTGCCTGCAGTCCATTTAAATGCTCTGGCTTGCCTTCAGTACTGTTTTCCAAGTTATTGTCATATTGTCAATATTATTAAGTAGTGATGCATGTGGGGTTTTTTTTATAAGTTCCATTCAGATCATGGCTGGTGGGGAACATTACAATACAATTGCTCTTTTAATGGGAGCGATGTGGGGCTCAGACACTGCTGATTAATAATGTACTGAATAAGTGGTCCAAAATAAATTTTTTACAGGAATAGGGTAAAAATTAGACTCAACATGTTTCATGGAAATACTGCACCATGAGTAAGCTGCTGCTGAATGAAGGAAGAGAGTCTGCTGGAGACCTTGAATATTCCCTACCATCTTGTTTGGTGAACTCCTTGAGAACTTGTGTTTCTGAGGTGGGCAAACTGATCCAGGCCTCTGTGCCTCTTGAGGCAGGCTGGCCCCAGCTCTGTAGGGGCTCAGGGCAACCAGTTGAAGAATAAAAAGAGCAAGCCCAAGAATACAAGGCAACATACTATGTGCCCTCTTGTAGTGACAGTGCATTTCTCCAAAACATGTCTGGTGTGAGTACAGCTCTTCTCTTGCTGGGGAATGTCCTTGCTACCCTACTGTCTTTTGTAATACTGCCATAAATCTCAGGGTCTAGTGGCCCAAATTCTTCAATAGAGGCAGAGGAGTGTCATTGTCTTAGCTGCTGGTTTGGTGGTTGGGATGTCTTCCTTGAGTCTGTGAGTTTGAAGATGTCCTAAGCTGAATCCAACTGTTAGTTTCTTGGTGAACAATCTTATCTGATAGGTAAGCTTGCTGCCCCCATGCCTGTTGCTGGAAGGCACATACGACTAAACGTGTCACTCATCTGCAATGGAGTATTTCTTCCCCATTGATTTCTGCAGCAAAGTCATGATACATTTTGTATGTGAATTGATTCACCTGATAACAGATTGTGATATCAGTGCCCTTTTTAGTGGACTATTATGAATTCACTTCAAAGGAATCCTTGGAGAAAGAAGGAATAAACATTTTGGGAAAACAGGTTTTAAAGCATGTGAAAGAACAGGAAAAAGAATTCAGGAAATGACTGGCTAAGTGCATCTCACTTGACACAGTGACATTTGTCTTAGTACAAAATCTTCAGACCACCTGCTTTAGTTCTTTTGTAGGTTGTTTAGAATCACTTTGTTTCAATCAGCTAAAAATGCTTTTGAAGTATTACCATCCTTTCCATCTTTGTTATATAAGTGGCACAAAAGAGAGACAAAGATGATGTTGATAGTTCTTTTCATTATATAGAAACCACAGTTCTTCAATTTATAGTATTAATTGCTGTAAGCTTAAAAAAAAAAGTTGGCTAAAAAAACCCAGGAAGTATATTTTATAGTACAATTGCAACCATATCCCCCTCCTTCAGTAACTATAGTATGGACCAATGGTAGGTTTTAAAGCAGATGTTATTTTTGCTTGACAGGCGAGTGTCAGCTTGGTTAGCCTCACAAGGAGATTATGGCTGATAATAACTTAGCACTTAGGCTTTCAATATTGGCCTATGTTTGTTTGGGTTTTGTTTGTTTTGTATATATGATCTCTTTGATGCTTTTTTTGTGCTTCTGAGAAGTGAAGGCACATACAGAAGAGACTAGAGAGGAAAGTTTTCTTCCAGGCTCAGGCAGGCTGGTGGGGGATGGCTGAGTGCCAGACCTTGTTACATGGCTTCTGGAGCTGCTTGTTCTGCATTCACATCGGTTTGTGTTTCTGCTGCTGTATCACATTGCTGCTGTTAACTTACTGTTAGACTCCTAGACTTGAAGCTGTTGTTGTTTTCCTTGTAAAGTTATGTAAGCTAAAGAGTATCTTTACATTTGATAAGGCATCTTTTGAGAGACTGAGAATCACCTACTAGAAAGCTTGTGCTTGGTTGGGGAGATTATTTTCTTCAAATTTCCCAATGTGAATGGATACCGATATGATTTACAGAAGTTGTACCACAAGTTGTACTAGTGAAAGATTACGTGCTTCTGTTATGAAGTTAGATCCTACCTTCAAGACCCCTTGGCTCAGAGATGAACAAAATCTAAACTGAATCAAGAAATTTTTGAGAGTAAATAGATTCTGGAGAAGTTCTGGATGAGGGGAATGTACCCACCTATTACAAAGTATGTCGATAGAAAAGTGGTAGGGCAGTGGTGACAGAGAAGAAACGGAGAACTGAAGGGTTCACAAAAAAGTACACAGAGGTAGAGGAAGGGGGGAAAGGAGTAAGGGGGAAAGCCAGAGCTCATCTGAGGCTTTGAAATTCACATGAGTTTCTGCTCACATAAATAAAACTCATGAGCTTGTGCTTAGCCAGTAAACTGTGATTTGAAGCAAAGTCCTTGTGCGTGGTGTCCTCCCATCTTTTAGGAAGGAGCAGAACAGGTCCTGCAATACCCTCACTTAGAAAAATTCCAGGCCTTCTTGCTTCACTCAAAATAGCAACTGGTTCAGCATTCACCTGTCAAAGTGGCTGCCATCATCACTCATGGATGCCAGCCATGTCATTGACAAGATAAAGTGAAGATATAAGAGCCTAGGTTATGATTTGCAGGTAGCAGAATCACTATGTGCAAGGTGTCAGATGCCTGTGGTATCAGACTGAGGATGAAATTTCACCTGAAGTGGCTGCAGGAGCTATGGGGCATCTAAATGTAAGCACAGATCAAGTGTCAGTGGTTGTCAAAGGCATACTTCGTTTACTTTTGGCTTGAGTTCTGAATGTTTCAACAGTGAAGGGAGTTGTGGTAGTTGCTCTTTTGTGGGCAGACAATCCCAAAATCTTCATTTTATGAATTTATGATGAGCAGGTTCAGGGGGCAACCCTGACGAAAAAGGAAATAAATAAATCATGTCTTAATACTTGGAACTCATTATTGTTACCTCAAGTCAATGTTATGATGAGATTTTGTTATTTTCATCCTTGGCTTGTACTGCCTACCAGTGTGTCTTATGTGCTCAGGGCATAGGGAGAGAGGCAAATTCCTCTGGAGCAGATCACTGAGTACATCTGGCATGACTATCTCAATGCAGGCTTTGAGATACAGTTTGTCACTGGGGCTTCTCTTGCAACTAGTGGAGTTTTGCTAGGATTTGCCTTTTTGCGGATCAGAAGTACAGCACAAATCATTATGGCAGGTTGTACCAGAGACAGGTATCCAGAACTACTGGCTATAACTTCTAAGTTCTACTTGTAACAATGAGAACTCTTGAAAGGGTGATCAGAGACTCATAATACCCCAACTCTGAAAATGTTACTCTAAAAATATTTTGACCTTGCTAGATTTGCTTACTGTAAGGGATACTGGCAGGCTGACAAGTTTGTTGGGTGTGATTTTACGTACATTTACATGTAGCAGTCTCTTAGAAGACCAGCCTGTTAGTGCATCTGCTGAATCCCTTAGATTGTCTTTCTACACTGTAATATTACGTCTGACAGCAAGATAACTGCTTGTAATTGTGTCCCAGCATTCTAGGCTATAACAAAATTTCCCTGACTGGATTAAAATTTACGCAGTTCTTACAGGCTTGTTGCTGTGTGCAGTGGAACTATATATCTTCTGAAACAATGCTCTTTCCAGTAAGTATTTTCAGGAAGATTCCTTTCCTTTCCCTACACACAACAGTAAAACTTTCAGAAACTTGTGATCAGTTCTGACACAAGTTTCATACATTAGATAATCAAATATCACAGTATTGTGATATTTTAAACACAGTAAGAACTTCCCTTATCTGTTACCTTATGTGACCAGAAGCCACCTAGAGAACTTGAAAAGCAGTGTTAAAAGGGTATTGTTTATTAAAATGTTAAAAGGGCTTTTTTATTACACCACATCATAAGTTTCTTCGGTTATTTACATGTTGCTAACACCCAACCCAGCTCTGCACACTAAACAAGAATGCGTTCACGGCATTGCGCATGAATCGTTTAAGGCCTGTATTGTGACGTTAATATCAGAAACTAAATATAACGTTTATCGCACTAAGTGGAGTAAAACAGCTCTTCAATAAAAAGCGCAATAAATGAGAAGTAATTGGTTTTGCTAGTCTATTTTTAATCTATTTTAGTAGTCTGTTTTTAACTACCTGTAGTAGCATTTTTAACTTTTCAATGTACTTAAGAGTTGTCACACGGATATAATACACTACAGTGGTCTCGGTACCTGTGGCTAAGCATCTGAAAATATTTGAACATATATCTGCTTTTATTTCAGTGAATCTTTAGCTTTCAGCTACCATACATCCCTAAACGACTTTTTCAATACCTTTTATTATATAGCTGTCAGGCTATATGACTATTGTCTAAATATTGCTAAATTATGCAGAGGAACACAACACCTGGTGCATTTATTTCTGGAATGACCTTTATTTTTATAACACTCTTGTTAAAGCAGTAAATGAACAAGAAAGAAAATGAAAAGCAAGTAAAAAGCCTACAGATCAACAGGGATGAATAATTAAGTACATCAGTATTCTATTCCATGAAGTTAAAATAATGCAGTGTTGCCTGGTTAGTACCAGAAGCATATGTAGAGACAGACTTTTAAAATCTGAATTTGGAGAGCAGATCAGTCAAAGAAGTGACTTGTCATTTGCTGTTTCCGTTGGGGGAGGAGGTCAGAGTTGCTTGCCAGTCATGTTTGCATGGAAGGCTTTTTCCTGTGCAAATCACTGCAACTCATTAAAGTTCTAACACCCAATTACTGAATGTGTGCCAATCTAAAGACTTCCTCTCTAGCTGAAATAGAATAGAATATGAGACATTTAAGTTAAAATGTTAGGTAATCTTGTTTTTTGTTTGCTACTTGCTTCCCCCAACCCCCCCCCTCCTCGCCCCCAAACTTTTGTTTTATTATAAGAAGTACTAAGTCTACAGGAGCTGATTTTTAAAATAAGTTTCTGTCCAAATATAATGCAAGTAGTAAGTACCTTCTCAGCATTGAAAAATGGTTGATTCTCTGGAACCAAAATCTGAACTGCAGCTAGGTGGTATGTGTTATGCTCCTGTGTACAGAAGGTGACACCTCTAACTTGTTTCTTCCACTTGCTTACCTGCAGGCAGACTGCTTTGATTGTAATGTATATACCAGGAGCTAGGGAGCATAAGCTGAAGTAGCTTTCTTTGCAGCTTGCATTATAATATCTGGGATAACTCTCTCCTTCTCTGAACTCAAAGTTATATCAGGAAGAGCTTCTTGACGCGGCAACTATGACAAATTGTTCTGGGAAGGGGCTCTTGGAAATCTAACATTACCACTCCTGAATGTGGCTCCTGAATTTTGGCCTTTGCCATAGCTGAGAAACTTGGATATGTGGAATTTTCAGTAAGGTAATGGGTAAAAGCATCACTTAGAAATAATAGAATTGAAGTCAAGCCTTCATGGTTGAGCAAAGAGCAGTAGCTGAAGGAAGAGCAGGACTTGCTTGAGAAACTGTTGGCACCATTGCCTTGTGAAAGAGCTGTGGAGCAATTTCTGCATTTCTCAAATGTGTCAAGTTACTGACTACAGAAAGTGAGAGTATTTGTCAGTGTTCTTCTCCAGGAAGAGTATCTGGAAAATGATTTTTCAACATGTATCACAGTATAGAATTAATAACTCACTGTGTGGAAGTTGTAATTAGGCTGGCATCATTTGGCTCATCCCATGGAAGGCTTTTTTCTGAAAGTTTAGCACTGGACATAGATTTCCTGTATACATCTGCTTGTTGACACCTCTGAAAACCTGATTTATCAATGTTAGTTTAGTCAGGTTAGAATTACTCTAAGCACATGACTAAGAGAGAGATAAAGGGAAAAAATATTTAGACAGTTTTCTAATGCCTTGAGCAAAATGAATACTGTGTTTTGGGTTTTGTTTTGCTTTTCCACTTTCATACATATGAGGTCTCTTGTGTTTAATATTAAGTTGTTTACTACAGCATTCTGGAGCCTGTAGCCAAGCACAGCTCCCTGCTCAGGTACAGAGCTCTGGCTCAGTGCAGAGCCAGTAACCATGGTTGGTCTCCAAGGACAGCACAACTCTTATCTGCTTCCTTTCCCACTGAACTCCGCTTTGTTCCTTTTTATCTGTGCTGTTGCTATGACTGAGTATGGTAATATGTTTATAAATCTTTTACACTAAAGCCAACCATGTGATAAAGCATATCCTCTCGACTGTCTGAATAGAAACCTAAGAGGGGGGAAAAATCATTAATTTAGAAAGTTCAAAGGAGAGGGAAGCAGGCACGCAGGCTAGGAGCAGAATATTGATTGCAGTTTCATGCTATGCTAATCAAATCATATTGGTGAATAGGCTGCTAACATTACCACAACTCTAAAAATAGAAAAACCTAATATGAGTTTAATGTGTAAGAACTAGTATTAAAAGAGAATTGGCCACCAGCATTTATGTTTGTGCTTTTGAGAAACCCTGTAGCTTTAGCTTGAATGTAAACTTAACACATGCCATTTTCTGTTGATAATTTTTTAAAAACACTCTGAATTAAGATTACAAGCTGCTTTAAAAACACCATCAGGTTTATTGCCATATATTATAAAATATAATATGGGGTAATAAAATTATATGGGAAGCTTCTGTATCTTGCTTTAAATAGTTCTGTTGTGCTGTAATGGCCGAAGAACATGGGGAACAAACACTTAAGTTGTGCAGCCTTTGCTTCATACAAAAAAGTATTAAGGAGACAAGAGCAACTCTGACCCATCCTAATGGCTTGATAGAGGCTCTTCCAATTCTGTGTGGTTAGATAAGGGAGTCAGTGACTTTCAATAAGCTGAAAAATAACTTAAGAATGCTCTGAAACGTCTTCTGTTGTTTTCATACACTTGGTGCAGAAGTTGATTGGTGAAGTTTGTGGGAATTGTAAGTCATTGGATTGTGACAGCCTGACCAAGCAGAAAAACCATAGCCTGTACTCCTGTTTCAGAAGTGCTGTCCTGGTCTGGCTAATGTGGATTATGTGTAAGAATCTGAAATACCTATGTGCTTAATGAAGTTTCTGTTAGATGTAACATGAATAACTTCTATTACCATGTCTGCTTAGACCATATAGATCATAGCTTTATATTTCTTCACAGCACATGAAGCTTGCCAGCAATGCTGAAAGAGATTCTTGGGTAAAACAGAGTTCCATATTAATATTCCACTTGAAAATTTTGGGGTTTATCATATGTATTTATACCAGTTGACTTACCCATCACTATGGATTTAATAATGAATTGCTACCATGTAGGAAAATCTATTGTATCTTAAGTGTATGTTATTAATTAAGCAATATTGTCAGTTGCTGTGTCAAGTATTCATTCAAATTGAAATGTACGGATTTAATAAAATCATGTGCTTTGGAGTTGACAATATCTGGAATAAACATTTGTTGTTTGTGTGATGTAATATAAACTATCACTGTTATTTAAAAAGAAAAGTTGTTCTGGGATAGTCTTAACAGTCTTATAGAAGGAGATTAAGCAACATTAATGCATAGATTGGCAGTTTCTCTAAGTCTTGGCAAGTACCCTACCAGGTAAGAAATATCCAAGATAAAAAACATGCTGAAATTGGTTTAAGATTAAAAGATGCAGTATTAGATGAGCAAAAGCAACAAGAGAAGAAGAAAGATACAAGAAAGAAAAGTGCACAAACTTAGAGTATGAATAAGCACATAACTGTCATCAGTCCTGGCTCACCAGGGAGGTCCCAGATGATTGGAAGCTGGCTAATTTGACACCCATCCACAAGAAGGGCCAGGAGGAGGACTCAGGAAACTACAGGTCTGTCGGTCTGACCTCGGTGCCTGGCAAGGGTGTGGAGCAGATCATCTTAAGTACAATCGCACAGCACCTACAGGATGGACAAGGGATCAGACGCAGCCAGCACGGGTTTAGGAGGGGCAGGTACTTCTGACCAACCTGATCTCCTTCTATGATCAGATGGCCCACCTGCTGGATGAGGGGAAGGGTGTGGATGTGGTCTATCTGGACTTCAGCAAAGCCTTTGACACTGTCTCCCATAATA
>VYXB01005856.1:262978-310980 GCA_013397135.1 Pachyramphus minor | reverse complement strand
AGGGAAGTGATTCTTCCCCTGTACTCTGCATTGATGAGGCCACACCTGGAATATTGTGTTCAGTTCTGGGCCACTCAGTTCAGGAAAGATATTGAAGTGCTGGAGAGTGTCCAAAGAAGGGCAACGAGGCTGGTGAAGGGACTGGAACACAAGACCTCTGGGGAGAGGCTGAGGGAGCTGGGGTTGTTTAGCCTGGAGAAGAGGAGGCTCAGGGGAGACCTCATGCCTCTCAACAACTACCTGAGAGGAGGTTGTAGCCAGGTGGGGTTGGTCTCTTCTCCCAGGCAACCAGCAGTAGGACAAGAGGACACAGTTTTAAGCTATGCCAGGGGAGGCTTAGGTTAGATATTAGAAAAAAATTCTTTAGAGTGATCAGACATTGGGATGGGCTGCCCAGGGAAGTGGTGGAGTCACTGTCCCTGGGGGTATTTAAGAAGAGACTGGATGTGGCACTTAGTGCCATGGTCTAGTTGACAGGGTGGTGTTGGGTCATGGGTTGGACTTGATGATCTCAGAGGTCTTTTCCAACCTGGTTGATTCTGTGGTTCTATCAGTGTAAATACTATTTCTCTAGCAAGCTGTACTTGGTTTTATTTGTGTAAAATTGTATGTATTACAATATTCTAATGACGATATTAAGGTTTACACCTCAAAAAAAAAATCTGAGTTTGAATAGCCAATGGTTCTCAATGAGATGAACTTACAAATTTTATCTTTAGAGTCTAACTTGGAACATCTGACCATGTAAATATTTTGCTCAAGTAAACCACTCTGAACTTTAATCATGTTTCAACAAATATTATTTGAAGAATAATTTTATAATTTCCTGAGAGACATTATCCCTATGAAACATTGTTAGTATTGCCCTGTTCAATTAAATAAATAATCCCTGTGACACCATCACATCCTTTGGAGTGCTAGGACAAAACATCCTAATTCTTCATAATGATGCTGAGATCAAAATTGTGACTCAAAAAAAAAAAAATTATAAAAGCTTTAATCCTCCTGTCTTCATAGGCAGAGCTTTAACAAAACCAAAAAACATGAAAGGCCTTGAGTATGAAGGGCATGGGTCTAAAACACTTTTCTAAAGGAAAGAAAATGCAGTAAAAGCAATACAGGCTGCAAAGCCATCTTTGCTTGCCACTTTCTAATGTGACTCTACTGTTGCTAGTGCATTATTGGTGTTGCCTTTTTAGCCCTGCTGTCTCCTGTGATAGTTCTTAACCAGATCTGTGCTGCATTGAATGCAATTTTGCATAAACATATTAGTGAAGCAAATAAGTTGCATCAATTTGGTATATAACATTTTATCTGTCTTCTCAGTTACAATATCTAAGATAAGCAGGTTTAATTTCACTGCATTAAATTACTTTTATATTAGCAACATGGTTTTAGCAGATTAAGTTGAACACAGTTTTTTCCTACTGAATCTAATCTCTTCTAAGAAATTTAATGTGCTGTGCAACTGTACAGTTTCTGAGCACTTTCCAGTTGCCTGCTAAACAAAATCACTGCTGTTTCTTGCCTGTGATTCTCATCTTGCAGTCCTGCATTTGAGAATGGGTTTTGTGTTGGATGGCAGAGAGAGAGGAGTGGGGTTTTGTTTGGTTGGGTTTGGTCTATTTATTTAGTTTATAAGCACTGAATTTGTGAGTAAATTTTATGGATAATACACATTCTCCTATGTATTTATACTGCATGAAGAGATGTTCACCAAATGTGCCCTGTAGTTAAAGTAGAAGGCAGTGAGCTTTGTAATGAGCTTTTGGTATCAGCAGGAGTTCCTTTTACAGGAGTTCATATTACCCTTGACATTTTAGTTCTGGCCAAACACAAATAATGTATTTTCTGTTTGCAAACGTCTCTGAGGGGAAATGTCTGCGTTCTCTTGCTAGTACTATCCTGGCAAAATGTAATGGTTATTACTCAAGCATCTCCAAAATGACATTAGAGGATTTGTACCATACTGTAAAAATGTAGTGAATCCTCATTGAAGGCAGTTGTTTAACAACAGTTTATTTCTTTATCTATTAAACTTAAAGCAACTGTAATTTAACAGTTTTGTTACAAGTAATATGGAGACAGAAGTATAATTTAACCTAGTTTACCTTTCAAAATAATCTGAATTGGTTTCTCTAAGTAAATTAGTTTAATAAATTTCACTAATTAGGGAAATGTGTTCTTCAAATAAAAATAGTTTTAAGACTAGATAAAAATTTTGCTGTAGGGTTTTATTACTCTCTAATTGGGTGAATCTGATTTTCTTTTCAGTTAGACAAGCCTTTTGCATTTTGAGTTTTTAATTAATTGATGTCATCATATTGACTGGTGGAAATTATCTACAACAGAGTTTCTTTTATGGTTGAGATATTCATGTAATGTGTATTAGTGTTTGAAGTGTATTGTGTATACAAAAATTTGAAAGAAAAAGGAAAAATGGAGTATAAAGATGACTCATAACTAAATAAAAATAGTGAGTTATTTCAGTTCAATCAAATTGATACAACAGTCTTAGCTCAATTTGGTTCGGAGAGAATAGACTGACAAAAAAGTTTCTTATTTTTTTAAAAAACAAACCTACAAGCTCTTTTAGGAACAATTCATGCCAATAAAAACTCATAAACATTTTAAAACCTTGTTTGAGAAACTGTTCAAAACTGTGTGCACACACAAAACATTTCTGGAGAGCACACAAAGCATTAGCTGAAATAGTGCCCACTCTGATATGTTGCTATTATGTGCACATCAAGCTCTTCAGAAAGGAGGATGCAGGGAGATCTGCTTGTGGGTGCACTCATCTTCAAACTGTGTTCTATTGTGTCTTTCTACTGGAAAAGTTATCTTTTTGTGTGTGTGTGTGTGAATTCGTATAGTTGTAACTGTTTGAATTCATTGGTAGTGTGTAACCTTAAAATACCGTGCCAAGAGCAGGTGCTCCAGCAGGTGGACATCAGTTGAAACACTGTATATGTATGAGATTTTCTGTAGATTAGTAATTGCTCATAATAACAACAATTTTATGTATATTAAATTTTTTTAAAAAGCATATCTTTACATGTGTCTGTTTGTATAAATAACAAGATAGTAAATATACAAGTAATATTTGAAGACTCTTCCAGAATAAGGAGAACTGTAGATCGGTTCATAAATGGAAAGCATCACCTGTGATCCAGTTTAGTAGCACAGACACAGCAGCAGAAAACCTTTTTTGCTTTTCAAAACAATGTTATTTATATTAACCTGGGGGACAACATTTCATTTTCTTCTAGGAGAAAGATATGCAAGGAGTACTGACTGAGCAGGAAACTGTAGTTGTATTGCCTAACACTTTATATTGCCCCTTCAATAAAAAGAAAGGAAAATATTTTTGCTATTTTAAAAATAAATCTAAATAAGACAATGCTTTAAAGTTCAGTAGATGTGATCTTCAGGAGGTAGAGGATTAAATCCATTGAATCTGCAGAGAATTTTGGTACTTGATGTACTGCAGTTATGTTTTCTCCAGAGTTAATTCAGAGCAGTGTAAATCATTTATGTGTATTGGTTTAAAATACCGTTATTGCAGCAGTGGTTTTGAGTGACAAGTGATCTGTATAATAATGCATCTGTGTGATTCGAGTTTTAATTGTCTTTATTTTGCCCAATGAAATAAGTTTGGGGTTTCAGGGTTTTTTTTGTTTGTTTTTTAATAAAAGCAATTGTAAAGATTTTTTTTTTCCTGAAGTAGGCTTTAAAACAAAACTTTTCATCTCTCATGTCTTTCATTTCTGGGCTTCTCTTATTTTCTTTTTTTCTTTTTTTTTTTTATATTTCTTTCAGTTTGTGTAGATCATAAAGTATAGTCAAAGTTTTTGATTTTCAGTGGCTCAGTCTTCATTTAGTTCTCTGCCTTTGGGCTTTTTGTGGTAGTAGGTACAAATACAAACCTTGGATATCAAGTGTGGAGAAAAAAAACATACTCATATGTGTAATGTGGCAAATAGTGAAAGTGTACTTGTGTGTATAAATAAAGGTTTAGTAAAGTAAAGTTGCCTTGTTAAGAGATGTTAAGAGTTATTGTGGAGAGGTAAATAAGCTCCTTAGTCATGTAATGTAGTGAAGCAGGACCTATCCTTTGATTAAACCATAAAAAAATGAACTGCAAGTCCTGTGTAAAGGCAGAACTGCTGATATAACAGGCATGTATTTTTGAGGTTTTACTCTATCAGTCCGGCGTGGAGAGAACCAGGGAGGAAAAGGAAGAAGCAAGCAGGCTCCTTTAAATAAGTGACTTAGTTCATGAACAGGACAAGATGTGATTGTTTATATGCTCAGGATGTGCTGCTGCAGCATTAACGCAAATGAAAAGATCCTATGCGTGATGGAGCTATTGTTCTCTTGTTTATAAACAGAAGTTTTGCAGTGGTTTAAACAAACAAAATCCCCAAGTCCTGAGTCTTTTGCCTACAGTGGCCAGTCTATCTGGATTTAGGGTGTTTTATCTCTGAATGGTAGTACTTTTGAAATTCCCTGCTATTGTAAAGTCTTAATGTTCCTGTTACAAAATAGGTTTTATGGAAGTGTTGCCAGCTCAAAGCAGTAAAAAATCATGAATTAGACTATAATCAGCACTGGGCTGTGGGGTTGATTTTTGTAGGTCTGTAAATTACATATTTAAATTTTCCTTAACATTGTCTTTATTTTGGGGTAAGGACTTGGTTGGTTGTTAGCTATTAAGTAAGATGAGGGAGTTACTTCTCTGTAACTGAAGGCAAGAAACTTAGTACTATTCCCTGGAAGTCTCTTGTATGATTGTACAGTTCCAGGAGCTAAGATTTCAGGAAATGCTTAGACAATCTGAATGGCAATGGAATTAAGAGTTGACTGTGAAACAGAAAGAACTGGGTGCACGGAGTAGGAGACCTGTTGTAACTTTATCAATGTGGAATAGTTTGTGGTGAGAAGGTAGACAATGCGGTGATATGAAGGAAAACACACTCTAAATCACAAGTGGTAGGAAATCAGAAGCATATGCTAAAACTGTGAGAAGTGATTAGTCATAGCAGGGATGTTGCTGGCTTTTTATCAAATTCTCATTCATGGAAAAGGATTTAATAATTGAAAAGGTATAACAGCTGGCTTTTCACAGAGTATTTCATGCTACTCTGGAAAATTTCATTCTTGCCATCTATTCGAACATTTTTCTGAAAAGAAAGCTTATTACTGAATGGGAGGGGAAGAAAATCCATAAAAGCTGCGAAGGGGGAAGAAACACTAGAAACACTAAAAGTGAGTTGAATGATTAATCTAGAAGAAGAGATACAGACTGTCTTCCATGACTCTTCAAAAGTATTTCATCGTCTCATCGTGGTTGTACTTTAGGGGATTTGTGTCAGGTGAAAGGCTCTCTCCTTCAGTGGGAGTAGGAGTGTGTACTTGCAGGCTTCTCACCAGTACTGCTCAATGGAACCACCCATTTAGCACCTGAGGCTCCCAACTATTTCCTTATATTACTATGGAAACCTGAGACAGAAGGAACATACACATAAAAGTGATATTTATTTTTATTTGAGTTAGAAGATGGTATTTTAATGACTCATTTTTGATTAATGGTGCTTATCTAAAGAGCAGGACTGATAAAAAACAAAATAGTTAACTAAGAGGTGTGGAATCTACCTCTTACCCACTTAAGGAACTTCACTTTAGTAAATCTGAGTATTAGTTTCTTGCTGTATTGGACAGTGATTTTTAATTTTTTTTTTTTTCACATGACTGCTGGACAGTAAATAGAAAGTAACTTGCTTACTTTTATAGAGGCCTGTTGTTTTCAGTTTTCAGTGTCTAGGCACAGGAGTTGTTTATATTGGAACTGAGTTTTGCTTATGTCAGTTTTATGCTGCTGAACAGTTTTGAACAGGACTAAAAGTTGAGAGTGTGAGTGGTGACACTATCACCGACATTCCAGTGGATGTTGGTGGGTTTTGAAGGAACTCGTGTTAGCAATGAAGCAGAAAACTGCCTCTTCCCCCCATTGTTCTCTTCTCCCATTGGTTTAATCTGAAATAGTACTGTATTGAAATACTTATTTACGCACCAGCCATGACCTAGATAATTTAGCCTTAGTTCAGTCCTTAATTAGAAATTGGAGAAAAGGTTATTTCTGGGATACTTACAGCTTTAATGTTGGGAGTTGTTTTGGTAGGTGATAGAGGAATTATAAATTGATGATAAAAGAATTAGTTTCTGTGTTATTTGACTCCATCAGCATTTGCCAGGTGGTCTCAGACAAATCACCCTGGATCTCCCATTTCCCCAGTAAAAAGTAGAAACAGGGTTTGCTGTCTTTCTCCATTCGTATACTCTCAAACCTCTGCATGACTATTAGCATGATATTCTGAGTGTAGATACTTCTGGATATTACTATAAAGCAGCTCTTTAAAAAAACATGAGCAGAAGCTGTTTTGCTATAACATACAATGTTATATGTACAGAATGTATATATGAATGGAATATACTGAAAAAGTATTAAAACCTCCTCTGCATGCTCTTTTGCCTATTGGAACCCCTATGCTTCTGACATATGCATATTTCTTGACAAAAAGAGAATTGCTCCTGATTATTTTTCTTGCTATTGCTAAATTCTAAAAGCTTTAAAGCTGCCTTAATCCTATTTTGTATGCTCCTTATGGGATTCTTTTTCTAAGCATTCATCAGATACCTCTCCAAAACTCTTTCAAGATAGGCTTAAGCTGTCATCATAAGTTTTTGTTTAGCTTGCACAGCTATGTCTGGTGATAGTAATGAGTAAGAAGACAACAGAATGACTTGTAAACTGAGCCTATTTAAGTGTGTAGATCACTTCATGTCTTTATGGTTTGCTTCTGTTAGTGAGGCAACCCAAATGTGTTTGCTTTCTGAAGCCAGTATTTCGAATATATGCAGTCAATGACTCTGTGTTGCAAATGCTTTTTTTCTCTGTTATTTTTTTCATCTACTTTTTAAAAGAGTGTAAAAGAAATCTATGAAATAAACAGTAGGTTCAGTTTGATACCTAAACATAGGGGGCTTATCTCTTAAGTGTTAGTGGAGAGCCATTGACAGAGTCAGTAGAATACAGGAAGTGATTCATCTGAGCACCATGAGACATGGGCTGCCCTAGGGTGGGCTGCATGCTCTCTGTGCTCTATGGATTCTTTTACTATGGATTTTTTTCTCCCAAATGGATCCCACCCAGAATCTTTGGGAAAGAAGTAACCTTCTGGGTCTGCTTTATATTTTCCAACCAGAGGATATAATGGCCAATCTGCACAGACTGTTAAGCATGATATTCTCACCAGTTCAGCAGATCCTGCCAATGTGAAATCCCTTTCCAACACTCTTGCCTGTGGCATTGGGGCACATGGGTCCTTTTGCGCTCTGGGCTCATTGTTAAGCAGGGCCTCCAAATCTGACCTTTACCTGCTTTTACAGCTGGTTAAGTGAGAAAACATATGGATCATTATGGTGCCAATGAAATCCTTATCCTTGCTTCTGTGATTGAGTTTTCAGATCACAATTGTGCTCTAAATGCTTCTCTATGAATGACAGGTTGCCTTTTACCCAACCCTCCACTTACCATTTAAGACAGAGAGTAAACCCACCAATTCATGCAGAATGAAGGGTTTTTAGCAGTACCCTGTATTCATTTTACCAGGCAGTTATTCTGCTATCCTTTTTGAAGCTCTGGACTTCGGCTTGGAATGGGTTTCATGAACAGCATGGCCATGCAGCCAGGGATCTGCTTGACTTGGAAAAAGGGGGATTGGGGCTTTACTGCTGAGAGTTACCTATCTAGTCATCTGTGGCACCTGGTTCTGATGCAGGCAGGGAGCCTGAATTGCTTTACTCCTAAATCACTGTTCTTAAAAGCTAGTATTTCAGCAGCACAAACGTTACTATTAGTTCTCAACTGGGTTGTAGCAAAGTGCGTATGTGAACTGCCCCATAATGTGCAGTGGTCTCTGTCCAAGCTCCAAGTTTCTTGCTAACATCAGCTATGGCTATTCCAGTACCAAAAGCAAATTGGTTTTTCCCTGTTTTTTCCTAGAAGACAGATCCCAGGCACATTTCTGGTATTTTCTCAGACTGTGGGCTAGTGCTATCCTCCCAGTGGTGCCATTTGTCTCAAGACTGCTGCCTTTCATTTACTGCTAATCCCCAGCTCCCTAGTAATTATTGTCATAGGAGAGATGTATGATGATTCTTTCTGCTTTAAGTGCTTCTCACTTCTGAAAAGATGGCTGGTCCATTTTAACTATTGGGGCTGCTACCATCAGCTAATATTTTTTTTCTCTTGGCAACCACAATGAAAATCTTAAAAAATAAAAATAAGAAAATCAGTCTCTCAACAACTTTTTTATTATTGGAAGCTTGGTGGCCCTGTCAGACACTGGTGACCCAGGAGTCACAAAAAGAACAATGACATGGATTGCATTCATCATTTCTTCCCATAGCACAGCTGGAAGAGCACTCACACAGTCTCACAGAGGGAGATGTGCATTCAATCTCCTGCATGTGGGAGAATTTCAGCCAACATCACAGGAGAGTGCACCAGTCCCTGCAGGGATGAGGAAGCATCTCAGTCTCCTACTGACAGTTTTCTGCTCCGTATAAAGAACTAGGCAGGATACAGCAGGAAATGCAAGCTAATTCTCCTCATGTTAAGATGAGACTGTTGCAGCAAGAAGGATTTGGGGTAGGATTTGAAGATGGAAATCTGATATCTTGGAATAGCATTAGAGTTGAGCTATAAAGCAATCACAAATGCAAGACTGTTCTACCTCATCAAGGTAGAAGAAAGATGACAGGCCACTTGTCTAGAGATACCTGAGTTGTCCTGTGTCTGCTTGCTACTGATTTAAAATGACCAAACCAAAAAAAAACCTAAACCCCACAAAAACCAACCAACCAGCCCCTGCCACCAACAAAACCACCCGAACACCCCCTCCCCGCCAACAAAAAGGTGTATTACATCAACAGAGAATTTCAAGAGCCTCTGTTTCTTGGCCCAGCTTTGCAACATGATGGCAAGAGGACACCTGCCATTTTGTCCAAGTACCATCAGACAGATAAATGTATTGGATATAATTCTTCCATACCGTTGGTGATCTCTCAAGCCAGTAAGTAAAAGACCCTACAGCTAGCAGTGTTTTGCTAATTTAAACATAATTATTTTCTAAAGTTTACTGAATTTGAACTGACCTTGTGATTGGTTTTACTCATGTCAGGAGCAGATTTGCACATGCTAACTGGTTTCCTCGGTTCCAAAAGCCAGGCAGCTTTTAGCAGATGCATTCCCTCAATGCTATTGTTCTTTTTATCTCTATTGCTCTTTTGGCCTTGGAGTTTCAGGAAGGCACAGAATGCTGACCAATAGAGACTCCAGTGAGGGAAAGGACGTAAGGGGGCTTGTATCCAATTATTACAATACATTTTTAGACTATTTTGTACTAAGGAAGTAAACACTTACTGCTGTGTAAAGGTTAGAGATAGACCCACCCATTCTTGGAAGTATGTACAGCTTGTCCTGAGTGACATCAGTGATGGATCTTTCTTGTGTGTGTATACAATGCAGTGATTTATTACAGTATAACGCTGTGCCAAGGATTATTAAAAAATGTCTTAGGTTGTTTCAGTAAACGATTGTTTTATACTGAGCTGTTTGTTCGTACTGAATTTGTAAGTCCGTTTACATAAATATCTGCAATATGGGGTACACATCTGGTATCTAAACTTTTCAGCTATTTGCCTTGATTACTTTTCTTTGCTGTCTGAATCTTTGGAAAGTTACAAGTGTCCAATATCAAAATATTTTTGCTCATATTAAAGGCATTTTTTAGCTACTGCAACAGTATTATGAATGTTATCGTGTTAAAAAGTGGCACTTTGGGGTTTTGCAGTCTTTATGTTAACTATCACCCTGAATATAGAACGACATCTGTGTGTTTCATATCTGTGCAAATACTAAAATACTAAGATCTCATGAATAAAGTAGATTTTCTGCAACATGTGTGATTAGTGATATTAAATAATCTAAACATTTTATATATTTATAAAATTTATTTTTACTTCTTTTTAACACTTAAAGTGCAGATCTGTTAGGCTACTGCACTGGTTTACTCCTTGGAATAGAATCTGAGTCTTAAAGCTCATCATTAACCAATATTCTCCAGAAGAAATTGTCAGTTCCAGAACTCTTTCAGTTTGCATTTTTCATGTGTCTATTTCTAAGAAGATATTGGTGAATCTGAACTTTTATGTTACCTGGTTTGTGCCCTGAGCAGTGCAGTAGCAAAAGAAAGAGCAGGAAAAAAATCCACTGTAATGCTTGGTGATCTTTAAGGAAAAGAATATAAAATGGGAAGAACAGAGATGATCTTGTCTCTGAAATGGTCTGGTGCAGATCCAGATTTATAGCTGTGTTACCCCCTCTGTGTTTGTACCCCTGTCATGGTAGACACAGAGCAAGAATTGTTCTCCTGATCAATCTCTGCACGATGCATGTTATTAACAGTAGGGCACCTTATCTGGTTACTGAGCTTGTATTTAAAGGACAATACAAGAAACCTTGAGAGAATTTCCAAGAGAGCTGTCCTAACTTTTCCAGGAGAACAAACCTTAAAACACTACTTAATGATGGTCTTATGGTTTTTTTTAGTTAAGAAAAAGATTGAATGGTGATCACTGGACATGTGCACATGGGTCTGGCTTCATGATCTTCAATATTATAGATAATAAGAAACAGTGTAATTGGAAATCAAACTTTTAACATAGTATCTCAGACATTTTGAAGCAAAGAGTAGTTAAAGTGTTTCACAAATGCATCTTTAAAAGATACTTTAATAAAGCTTCTGCTTTGTCTCTGCAGAGGTCTTACCTGAACAATTGTATTGGTTCCCTCTGGTGTTAAAGCTCTGAGAACCCATTATGGCTGGAGCAGTCTCTACTGATGTGGCATTGTGGCAGCTTTGTTGAGATGCACCTTCTATGTCACAGAGGCTAAACCAAGATGATAATAGGGATGAAGCTCTTTTGGTTAGATCATTCTTATGTCATGCCTCTTCCATGACTTTGACTTTATTTAAGGAAACACTTTTTATGTTTTGTATCAGACTATCTTGCTTTTCTGTTGAGAAAGATAAATAATCTGTTGTGTTGTAAGTGAGTTGCTCAATTGTTTTTGTTGTGCTTCTGGAGGACATTGTTCAGGTGTACGGATCCTATACGTGACTGAATGCAGTTTTCTTTCCTGAGTTTCTTTCTGTAAATCCCACTCGATGAATTTGCTATTAAGATACACTTAGCCACAGCAGATCAAGTTGTTGAGCATCTTCATCAAGCATGGAAAGCCAAACACAGGCCAATTCTTTCTTTCTTAAAGCTCTCCGCTTTAAAAACTATCAGCTGCCTGCAGCTTGAAGCATATACTAAATTTCCAAGAGCTTTCAGCTAGTTATGAAAAACTTTGAATTGTGGGAGGAATTTGAACGGGATTTATCAAAAAAGGCATTGAACCCTGGAAAATATACTGAACAGTACAGAGCTGTTGTAGAGGGAATAATCTGCTTACATCTCCATTGGTGTTTGACCATTTTTAAGAGAAAAAGTTGAGTGATTATCAGTCTCGATCTCTTTGAAACTCTTAATAATAAACAATATATTTAGGAACCTTTTCTAACTAGGTGTTATTCTCATTTTACAAAAATCTGTAAACGATTCTGAAAAGCTGTATACTTGAATAATTTTCTCTCTAATTCATCTTGCTTCTGTTTTAAGAGAGACAAGCAGTTCCTTGGGCTGCTTATTAGCCTATAGAAGTCAAGAAAATGCTGCTTAATTTCAAGAAAAGTTTATTCTTTTTTGCTAATGTAAACTACTTTATACTGAATGCTTGGTATAATTACATGTGGAAACTGGAAGTTTGATTCAAAAAATAGAATTCAGATTTTGTTTATCTCTTTTTCTTTTCTCTCAGGTGGAAAGACATGACATGAATACCCTGAGTTTACCACTTAACATTCGCCGTGGAGGTTCTGATACCAACCTGAACTTTGATGTACCAGATGGGGTCCTAGAGTTTCACAAAGTCAAACTCAGTGCAGATAGCTTGAAACAGAAAATCCTCAAGGTTACAGAGCAAATCAAGGTTGAACAAACAGCTCGAGATGGAAACGTGGCTGAGTATTTGAAACTGGTAAACAGTGCAGACAAGCAGCAGGCTGGGCGCATTAAACAAGTCTTTGAGAAAAAGAACCAGAAATCTGCCCACTCCATTGCACAGCTGCAGAAGAAATTGGAACAGTATCACAAAAAGCTCAAGGATATTGAACAAAATGGATCCTCCAAAACTACCAAGGATAATTCCAAAGATAACTTGAAAGATATTCAACATGGAAAGTCTCGTACCACTGGGCATGGAACAGAGAGCAGCAAGTCGGGTGTGCCGGGTGTATCTTTGACACCACCTGTCTTTGTTTTCAGCAAGTCTAGAGAGTTTGCCAACCTGATCCGAAACAAATTTGGTAGTGCTGACAACATTGCTCATCTCAAAAATACTCTGGATGAATTTCGGCCAGAAACGAGTTCCAGAACGTATGGGGGCAGTGCCACCATTGTTGCCAAACCAAAATATGTTAGTGATGATGAATGCTCAAGTGGGACCTCTGGATCAGCAGATAGTAACGGGAATAATTCCTTTAGTCCTGCTGTGGCAAGTACCCTGGACAGCCAAGGAAAGCTTTCCATGATTTTGGAGGAACTAAGGGAAATCAAGGAGACACAGTCCCAATTAGCTGACGATATTGAGAATTTAAAAACACAATTTAAAAGAGACTATGGCTTTATTTCTCAGATGTTACAAGAGGAAAGATTTAGGTATTTTTATTTAACTGTTCTCTTCAAATTACTTTTGAACCGGTATAGGAGCTATTTGGAAAGAGTGTGTGTGTGTGTGTGTGTGTGTGTGTGTGTGTGTGTGTGTAGATATTTCAGAAGCAAGAGGAAAAAATAGTTCCAATCAATATCTGCTACCAACATGTTCCACTCCTTCCAGAGACTGAAAATGCACATAGAACATTAATATTTCCTATCAAATTATGTGGTGGACCTTTGCTTTTTGTCAAAGGCTGGTCAGAAAACTTTCTCCTCTGTCATACTGTGAATTATGTGAATGCTGCGTATAGGAGTATTCACTGCTAATTGTTTTGTAACCAGTGGAAGGATTCTCATCTGTTGTGACTCAGAAAAGCTAATCAGAAGATTAGCTTCTGCAGAACTGACTTACAGATGATAAGCATACCCTTGATTCCTGATCCAAATACTTCTCACCTTGTCCAAATACTTCTCACACACATTGCTATCTTGTGGATGCAATGTCATCTTGTACCCTGGTGTAATACACAGCTGTGAGATGTAATTTTAAGTACTCTAGCACAGCTTCCTTTTGCATTTGTTACTTGCAATTAATTACTTTATCATCTACTGTGAGAAGATATGTTCTACAGAGGACTTACACTTGCTGTACCTATATCCCATTTGTCATATCACTTGTGACAGTCGATTCTTGAACTCTTTACTATGCTAGTGGGCAAAAACTCAGATTAAAATGCAATATTTAATGTTTCCCTTGTTTACAGTTCTTGAAATACAAGGAAAGGCTTGATATCACACGATAACATAGGGGAGGAAAGAACAATGCAAATGGCCTACTGAACTCAGGACTTGGTTTGAGGGGAAGACAGTGGCCTGTTCTGATGCCTTACTGCCATTAAGATCTCAAGCCTCCTGCCACCCATTTCCACAGCGAGACAATTTTGCCTCCATCATTTTTGTGCTGACTGCAGTGTTTGCCTGTTTGTGTGTTAAATCAAATGACAAACTCACCAAAAAAATTTCTAGTCTCCCGATGATTTAGTTGAACTGGTTTGCTGTGCAGAGAGAGGCATGCCAGAACAGGCTGTACACAAATGGCAGGACCTTGCAGATGTGTTTGGGAGAGAACACACTTTTCTTGTCATTACTGGCTAGCTGTTAACTCGCTCAAACTTACTTATGAAATCGTATCTTCTTGTCTAAATGAAGAGTGAAAAATGGAAATCTCGAAGTTGGAGATCTTTAGGTGCTGCTTATAGTTCATATAATTTTCCAATGATGTGCAAGTATTTGCTTTTTAACACCCACTGCCAGCAGTGGTGAACACTAAAAAAGACTTTCAGCTTGCTGAATAAATGCCTATGGAGAGTTGCAAAGTTTTTACTGATTTCTTTATGTGCTTTGTAATGCCACTCAGATGAATTCATAGTACACTGAAAAATTACCTTTTAAAATGTGTAGTCATTTTCATGATGTAGCATTTCTTGAATAGAAGGCACTAAATTTAGACCTCTTTTCCTAATAAGATACGAAAGATTGGAGGACCAGTTAAATGACCTCACTGATCTTCATCAACATGAGACAGCAAACTTGAAACAAGAGCTAGCCAGCATAGAGGAGAAAGTGGCATATCAGGCGTATGAGAGATCACGAGATGTTCAGGTAAGTTTTTCCTTATCATGGACTTCTAGTGTTTGGTGGAAATCTTGTACCGTGAAACACTCGCATCTTTCTACATCTTTGTAAATAAGGAGTCTGGGGAAAGATTTAAGCCCATGTTTTGTCTGTTTTAAAGTGAAAACCCAGCATATTAAATCAATGTCAGTCTTCATGTGTTTCACTGGATTCAGAATTTTTTCTGCTGGAATTGATGATGTAGCCTGGGCAGACTTGTGGTTGAAGAATGGTCTGTTTTAATTCCTTGCACCAGAGGAGGAAGGAAGTAGGTCTCCTTGTATTGTGTAAAATGCAACCTTTGACAATGTCCTAACACAAACTTCTTGTTCAGACTTTACCCAGTAAGTAGTGTCATCCCTGCAAGGTTGATTATAAATTGAGCTTCATGTAAAAAGTAAGAGAGCTAATTGATAAATAGACTTGTAGATTTGCCAGTTATAATTTAAGAGTTTTAAGCCATGGTCACAACAAACCCTATAATTAAAACTGTAGGGTGTGTTCGTCTTAGTGATCAGTTGTAATTATATCTGGCTTCAATCCAAAGCCACCAATAATGTCTACAAGTTTGTCCTGATGGCATGTAGCTACACACTTGAATATTTATATACAATATAAGCACTTATATAATGCATAATATTTCTACTTAAAATCTGAGCAAATGGTGAAAAATGATGAAAACATTGTTATGCCTTACCTATTCATGAACAAATGAGGAATGCTCAAAGACTGTCTTCATATTGCCTCAGATGGCAAAAGAACTTAAAACCTGTCCTGTATATACCCCTGCTCACATTTCTAAACATAGAGCCTGCAGGCAGGAGGATGATCACAGTTTCCTAACTGGTGTTAGAGTTAGGAAGCTCCTGGGAACAGAATGGGAAGGGGATGTACTAAATCTAAGCACATCATAGATTCCTGTGTAGGTTTAAAGAATGGAAGTCTCTGATAGATTTTCAGAAAAGAGGACTCTTTTCTGTGAAGGAATCTTGGGGATGTAAAAACATGAGACCTGAGCTGACCAGCAGAAGGGCTATGAATTCTTCGCTAACTTGTTAGAAGAATCCTGGAGGGGGTGTCAGAGACTTTTAAAGCTAATTGCAGTGCTACATTGATACAACCTTGTTTCTTTTATCTCTATACAGTGGGGCCTGTTTAAACCTGTCTCTTTGGGGGGGGTTGGCAAATAAGCTAAAACAGAGTGAAAGCATTTAAGCTGTGGATATTTTGAGTAACAACTCTGTCACTAAAGGATGTGCAGATTATTTCTAAAGACATGCTCAGCCTCTCAATGCAGAGCTGAAGGTGTCAGATTTTGCAGTTGGATTTTCGCTAAAGCAGCACAAGATTTGAGAATAAATTACAGTCAGAGTGGAAGAAGTATCAGGAAAGGTCTTTAGTGTGTAGTGGAGAGAATGCATGAACCATAAGGGACTTTGTGCCCCCCATTAAGAACTGTCTTTTACATATATATATATAAAACTAATTCCTAGAACAGTGAAAGAAAGCAATCTTGTGTAAGGCGCTGTGCCATGTGCTCTGCAGTGACCTTGGTGCCTGGTCACATGGTAAGCCAGTTCCACTTGCTAAAACAACAGAGAACTGACCCAACCAGAGAAACTTAATAACTCTCTGTGTGTTTATACACAGAGGTTTGGGTAGAAACAGCTGGCTGGGTGATCAGGTGAACACCCCTGCCAGTGCAAGGTAAATGGTTGGAGTATGAGAGTGGGGAAGGAAGTAGGGTTGCTGGAACATCAGTTTTCTCTTTTACACAGGGGTAAAAGGTTATGTCAAATTGATCAATCTCATTAAATTATAGCCTTCCACTGTGTTACATAGTGGTGCCCAAATCCCAACTCCAGCAAGAAGTGGCACTTTGGCAAATAAGTGAAGCAGTTGGAAATTTTTCTATGTTTTATTTTGGGATGGCTTAAGTGGGGGGTTAGTGGCTTAGAAAGCATTTTACTCAAAGACCACTTTTAGTCCATCCTCAAGAAGAAGTGAAAGGTCTGCTCTCTTTAGAACAAATTGTGAAGAGGAGTAGATCGTATGAAAGAGAATCCCATAAAAGCACCACCACAGGTTTTTCCACTGCCTCCACTGCCCACTTAGAGTATGGATCAATGAGCCTTCACACTGACAGAGGGAGAAGGCCAGATCTTACAGAGGAATCCAGCCCAACATTATACAACGGGTGGCTTTGAGAGAAAAAAAATCTAGACCATAGAGGTGATGTAAAACAAATGCTACATGTTGCAGAGTAGATTTAATTAAGTATTGCAGCAAGCCCACCCTAATGTTTTCTATAGTATATTCAAAGAAGCTAATTTTGTTGCTGTTCTAATGCACTGATAGTTGCTATGGCAACAGCTTTCCCATACTTTATCTCATCAGTATATACAGCAAACATCTGTCATGAACATTAGAGTTATGATGCTTTTTCTCAAGCATGAAAAAATGTAAAAACTACATTGTGGACAGTGTTGTTAGACTTGATTATGCCTGAGCAGGCAGTGATACATTCATGTAGATATACATGTGCACTTTTTACAAAAAGTTCATGGTTCATTGAAATTTTAGCAGTGTATAATAAATTACACATCTAATCTAGCTGATGGATGGTTCTGCAGCTAAAACATGAAGAAGTGTTGAAGGAAGTACAGCTGCCTTAATTCTTGTTTTCTGTCTCCAGGAAGCCTTGGAATCATGCCAGACCCGGGTGTCCAAACTGGAGCTCCATCAGCAGGAACAGCAAGCACAGCAGTCTGAAACAGTTAATGCCAAAGTGCTCCTGGGGAAATGTATAAATGTTATCCTGGCCTTCATGACTGTCATCTTAGTGTGTGTTTCTACTATTGCAAAGTTCATTGCTCCTATGATGAAGAGCCGCTTTCATATCATCTGCACTTTTTTCGCAGTGACGCTGCTGGCAATATTTTGTAAAAACTGGGATCATATAATTTGTGCCATAGAAAGGATGATTATACCAAGATGAAGCTGTTGGACTTTTTTTTCCTTTGTTTTTTTTCTTTTTTTTTTTTTTTTTTTTTTTTTCCCCTCCCTGTTTTTTAAGCACTGTGTGTATACAAATTCTGGTGTCAATGCATAAAAGCATACTCACTGGCAGTCAGTTGTTCAATCTGACTTTGTCTAACTGGCTATGTGTGTGATAAACTGCTCACTTAAGTCGGTCTTCTGCCTTAATCCAAAAGGTTTTCCACTTTGCAAACCCACACCCACAAAAGATGGTATGATAGTCTGGGAGGGATCCCAGCAACTGCAAGTGTCAGCTGTGCTTTTTACTACGCTGGAGTGCAAAGAGTGTGACAGGAGGGAGTACCATAATGTGTATCAGCCCTGTTAGACTGATAAGTTAATTTTCTCTCTGAATCCAACTGTCATATGTATTAATAGTTCTTGGTTCTAAATGAATGAGTATCTCTATATGGAGTTTCTAGTTTTCAGGACCAATGAAACTTGATGCTTCTGCTAGTAACTTTTTGCACAATTTGTTTGTAAATTAGACCAGTGATGACTATTGACCACAGTTAGCAGTTGCTCATTCTGGCACTGTTCCTTATCACATTTGGGAAACACGGACATGTAGCGTAAGACTTCCAAAGATGGACTGAATGAAATGATAAGATCCCCAGACACTTTGTAAAGGAGTAAAGAAGCAAGTAGCTGGTGGTTGTCATCCACACCAAAGCACTTGCTTCAACCCTTGTAATCTGCAGGGGGAAGGAAGTACACAGAAAGGCATCACTGAGGTTAGCCTTTGTTAGCACTGAATTGTTGGGGTGTTCTAACTCAATGCAAAGCATACAGGTGGTGGGACTCTGGGTACAGTGGATTTCTTTCTTATGTCAGGTTAAAGAATGTGGCAGAAATCTGAGGGAACAGCTTCTTAGGGGAGCAGGGAGGTAAATTTCTGTAAATATACAAACTGCAGACTCTCTTGACAAACATTCCTGAAAATAATGTATTAACATGCAGTACTACTACTAGGAGACTGCATGACTGTATTAACATGCAGTACTAGTAGGGTTGGGTTTGTTTTCTCACTGGAATTTATTTTGCTTGATTTAAGAACTGCAAAAAAAATTTCCCTGAAATCTGCTTGGCTTTCAGCCATGATGTGAAACAAGATCTTTATTAAAAACAAACAAACAAAAACCCCCACAAAACAAACCACCACAGTAAGAAATCTTCTCCACTCTCCATTAAATGAAAAGATAGTGTCTCCAGTTGTTTGATGTTCATTGTTACTAACTGTGAAAATAATTGTCATGACAGATTTTCTTTTCAATTGCAGTATTTTCTATGTATTACAGGAGGGAGGGAGAGGATTGCTTGGTATGTGTATTTGTTTTTAATCAAGTGCAATATTTGATGTAGAAGTTGTGAGGACCTTATTCTGAGGAAAAGGAGTGGGGGAGGGAGAGGCAGGGGAAGAACTTTGACATTTTACCATAATTGGATTAACAGTGAATAGTTACTTTGTGTGGTTTCAGGAACTGAAGAAAGGACAGAATTAACTTCATAAATAATAATATGACTCAGCAATTAGGAAATTCAATTAAAACACTTTAAAAAAATTTTAAAGAATTCTTTGTATGTGCTATGTCTTTGAACAGAGAATTGAGGAAGGACTGTGCTGATGTGCAGGCACCGGAACTGGATCAGGTCAGGCACACCCATGTTATCCTAACCCAGCCCTACCTCATCTCAGAGCACGGTGGAGTGGAAGCAGAAGTCCTGCTGAGAGAAATATGACTTCTAAGAGCCCAGACTTGCCAATTGGTTTATTCCTGACTGTGTCAGGAAGAATGATTATACAAATACAGAATTCATTAATTTTTTTTCTCTTTACCCCTATATTCCTGGTATCCCCTGAAGAAGGAAAGATGTAGTGTTATGCAGAAAACTTCTGCTTTCCCTGCTACATGTGCTCCTGCTGCTGTTCAGTTCAGGGAGACCTTTCTTCCCATGTCTCTTAACCCATTTTGTCACTGTATTGTGTGCCTTGCAACAGGCATTCACCCCCACCTTCCAAGCATCTGTACTTAGCTCCTTTTACAGCCAGCAGATGGGCTGAGGGCACTGCTTCTACTGAGGCAACTCATAAACTTATCTTCACGGGAAAGTCCCTTCCACAATGTCAGAAAGATTAAAAAAGAAGCAGCTTTTGCCTGACTTTTACATCACAAGAAAGAGTTTTCCTTGGTGGGTTTTTGTGCCCTTTTGATGTGTCCTCAGATCCTCTTGGTTTTTTCCATGGTTTTCTTACACTGTGGTCCTGTCTTCATTTTGAAAAGGCGTCTAATAGGTTTTTTCCATTTCTCACCCATTTTTTTTAGCTAATGAATGTATGTCTATTCAGAGCCCTTTCCTTTCTGTAGTCTTTTCCTAAACTCCACCACCCATTTTACTAATTAGCCCTATGACTTTCCCGCTCCGTCAGTTCCCTAGTCACATGATTATACATCCATTACCAAAACCAACCAAACAAGAGTCTTTGTTCTGATCCTAAGAATGCTGTAACTCTTCATGGTGTTTTCTTGCCATCTTTATTATATTCTCCATTCTTCCATTCAGCTTGCACAGCCACCTTCTGTTTTGGCCTCTTGAGAAAACAGTTTGTTTAGCATTTTGTTAAATGGGTGCAAAAGGTTAGATGTGCAAGAAAGGAATGCCTCGTGTTAGTAATGTTTACGTAAGAAAAACTACTTTGCCTGTTGCATGATTATATGTTTAAAGAGATAATCCTCCCAGTGCTAGTTTGTGTAGATAAGTGTTAGAGCAGGTAGTCTCAAGGTCAGGTGTATTTTTCTTATAACAAGGGAAGCTGGTGTCCTACAACCTGGGACCATGAAGGCCTCTGCTCCAAGGGCATTCTATTGCAATTCTGGAAGACAACCTCAGTGCAAAATAACGGTAGAATGTAAAATCGATGGCTCTACAAAAGATTGGTCACTATCTTGATAGAATCTGACTGCGTTCAAATTTGAGATGGGAAGGTCTTGCATTTCCACATTAACTTCACATCTGGCAGAGGACACAGAAAAAGACAAAAAGACTGCGTAATGTTAGTTATGCAAATTAAAACAGCCCTAACTGGTGAATGGGCACATCAATTCTCTACTTTATTTCCCCTGCTGGATTTAAATCACTGGAGGATGTGGCACACATCATGTAAATAATAAAATAAAAAAGCAAAGGGCAAAAGCTTGCTTTTGAGTGAAACTCATAAGTTTTGCACCAAGTAAGGCTGCAGTGCCAGGAGCTCTGCCAAGTGGAAGCCACCCAAGGGGGAGAGAGGTCTCCCCTTCTGCTGTCACCCCGTCATTTCCTACCTTGTGCTAACAGTGGTGTGTGGTGAAGTCTTCCATATGCCATGTTAGTTCACTAGGCTGGGAAAAGAAATTGGTGAAAGAGGTGGATGGTTTTGCACACCTAGAGATTAAAGGGCTGATAGAATGATCTCTAGAATATGAAGCAAGGACAAAAAGGGAGATGAGCCTTTTTCTTTCTTGCTGCAGTGAATTATTAGCTGCCCCTAAAACTGGGCAGCTTCAGTGTAGAAAAGTTCTTCCTAGCTTTTTCATACAGGGAACAGATACATACAGCACCAGTATGTGGTGGGACAGGATAGCCAGCTGTTAGATCAAGAGCTGTCTTCAGTATCAGGATCACTTCCCCCCTCTAGACTGGGATTATGGGAGTGTACATGTCTGGCCTGCAGCCAGAGCTCTGCTTCCTGTGAAAGTATGCCTAGGCCAATGCAAAGAGTTGCAAGACCTCTTGATGAGATCTCGGTTCAGCTTCTCAATTAACCATGTTCTGTCAGGATACAGTTTGCTTTTATGTTCTCATACAACACATTATACATTCTTAGGATATTCCTTACACCTATTCATCATGAGCCTCTGAAACACTCCTACTCAACAAAAAGTTGCCAAGCAGTGTCTTTTTTGCTTGGTGCTGCCTGGTAGTCAATTATTTCACTTCACTTTGACAGTAGTTCTCTGATGGAAAAGCCCTTCAATTAGTTCTTCATACTGTTCTGTAGGCTGTTGGCAGCTTGTTTCAGAGGGTTCTGGAGATTAATTTCTTAGGAAACTTAGCACAATTTTCCTGATTTCTCCCATTTTAGCTTTCAGCACTAAATGAGGCTTTCTCTGAAACTTGTCGAACGGATCTCTCTGCTAACTTCAACTATAACTCTGTTATTGTTGAATGTCCAATTAGTGATTTGTGGGGCTGAATGAGACCCAGTTTAAATTTCTTCTCTGTTGTGCTTTACATTATATGAATTCATGCAACTTCTCATTTTATTGCACTCCTGTGATGTGATATCTACTTGTTCTGAATTCTTATAGAGCCACTATAAAATCTCACTGCATTTTAGTTTAATATCAAAATGCTTGTGTTATGCAGTGCCTCTGCTGCAGGACCATCACATATAGATCCAATATCTGCACTCTGTGAGGGATATTTAAAAACCAATGGTTTTCTTTGAACAAATCATAACTGCTTATCTGGGGAATAGAAATTCAATACGTGAATACAACTTGCTGTAGGAAAGATACATGTTCCAGTGGCTAGAATTGAAGCTAGACAAATCCATTGTAAGCATAAGCTTCAGTTTTGTAATCATAAGGGTTACGAACTAATTATTATCTACTGAACAACATAATAAACAAGTACTCTTAACACTTGAAGTTCAATGCAGCTGTTCAAAAAGGTATCAGTTCAGGCTTATGTTTGATACAATGTTAACTGCATAATCACAGGTAGTGCTATCTGGAATCAAAATCAATGAAGAAGAAATTTGGGGGGGAAAAACCCACAGAACCTTGACGTTCATTTTTATTTGCTTTTCTTTTTTTGGGGGGGGAAACTAAGTCCCTTTCTAATGTGATAAAGGCATTTTACTTCTAAATTCAATGGTACAACAGAAGGTAAACACAGATTAATGTAATTAAACACTTTAATTTAGATAACAGAATTTAATCACTTCCAAAAGTCCATCTAGGACTAGCAATCAGGTGAATTTATTATCTTTTTTTTTTTATCAAGCAAATATTTATCTGCTTTCTTCATTTACCATCATGCCAGAACATGGCCTTAATTAATTATATTGCTTCCCTTTAAAGTACAAGAGATTATAAAGGGCTTGTTTTCAGATAAAGTTGGAATGGTCTCTCTGATCCTAAGTAGAATCCTGCACAAAGGATAAGACAATTTTACATTACAACAGTGAAAGACTAAGAAAATTTTTGTTTTAGTCAGTGGAATTGTTTATTTTCCCTGAAAAAACCAACTGAGATGATGCTGTATATAATGACTGCATGAGGCCTAGTCAAACTGTCTTGTACGGTTGATTTGCTGTATGTTTAGCATATTAAGTTGTACTGTTGTTGGGAAGTTTTGCACAAAGCCACCTTTCCTTTTTACCCAGGGAATCTGGGTCTAGTAGTATCAAGGTGTACCAAAAATTGTCTGCTTTTATTGACTAAAGTTGTCTCAGTGTGTGACCTGCAATGTTTCTCATATTATTTCTGTTTTGTGCAGCACTGTGGAAAGATGCAACTACAAAAAATGTAATTTTTGTATATTTGGTTGTGTAGTCATGACTGCCTCTAAGGTGCCATTAACGTTTTTTAAAATAAAAATATTTACATTTATTTGATGATGAATATCGTCTCTTAAACTTACTGTCTGAACACTCAATCCCTATCCGTTTTCCTTTCTCAGTAACAAATTATTCAATTGACAGTGACAAAGCTGATCCATTGAGCACAAGGCCCAGCTTTAAAATGGTTAAACTGAGCATTCTGCCCTCCTACAGTTTTGACCAAAACCTGATAATTTGAGTTTCATTTACAGCTGTGACATGGCAAAACTGCAAACATCAAATTAGGTATCATCCTTGCTTTTCTCCAGAGCTTGAGTGAACATGCTATGCAAATGTCATGCTATTGTGCCAAGGAGTTGATCTCACTTTGGATTTTTTTTTTTTTTTTAAACTGAATTAGAAACCTAAGATGTATTTTTATGTTATTGTCAGAAATCTTGGTCACATGTGCCAAAAATGCAAGTTAACATAGCTGACATAAAGCAAAACACTTGCATATATTTTTCATAAAGCAGGGATCTCGTCAGCTGACACTGGCAGCCATTGGGAATGATGTTATTTTTATTCCAAGAACAGAGGAGAAACTGTGCCATAACAGTGTGTTGCTTCGCAGTCACACAGTACTTCCTATTTTCTCTTATTTGAAGAAATGGTGTACAGGCACTCCCATGTCACCCGCAGTCTTTCCAAGGTCTTGTCATGCTGAGTTTTACATGGGGTCCTGAAATTCGTTCTGTATTAAGGCTAACTCCACTCACAAACAGCAGAGTCCCCCACAACTGCCTGATAGCTTTTTGCCCACTTCTGGCATGGGCTGAATAGTCCCTCCTAATATTGGCAAACCAGGCATAAAAAAAAATGAACCTCATTTATCATCGGTTGTTCAAAACTCTGGCTTTGGAGTGTACATAACACACCCTGGTAACTGTTTTAGCACCCAAACATGGAAAGGCAGAGAGTAAAACAGAACTGTGCTGTTTAACTTTGCACAGAAAGAGAAGGGTTGACAAGAAGTGGTCATTGTGCAGTGTTAGTAATCACTGGATGAGACAATGAGCCTTACCAGCAGCGTACTCTGAAAATATTTACTGTTCATGTACTCTTCATGTTCAAATAACTCCAATAACCAAAGACTTCATCTGCTATTACGCTGTGAGTCGTTTTGCCACACCCAAAGCTACTTTGAACTAGCTGGTTCAGGCACTGCAGTTTATAAACGTAGTGCTAAATGCTTCCCAAATGCATGTGTGCTTATTTCTCTGCTTGTACTGCTGTGGAAGGTACAGCAGTAAAATGGCAGGTTTTGCCTTCCATGGCAACTAGCACTGCGTTGAAGTAATTGAAAGGAGAAATTTCCGTGTGGTATCCTCCTCAATTCCTGTTTGGACTGTGGACTTAGGTGACAACTCTTTAGTTTTGTGAGGTTGCCTAGTGGATCAATGCTATGTCACCTTTTATGTGCAGCCTACCAGCTTCAGACAGAAGTAAAGCAGAGAGGCTTTACTACTGCAGAGGCTGGTGTCTAGTCACTAATGGAGTTCCACAAGGCTCCATCCTCGGCACAGCTCTCTTGGAGGCAGGACTGGAAGGGATACTAAGTAACCTTGCTGATGACACGGAACTGGGAGGAGCTGTTCACTCCCTCGAGGTCAGAGAGGCCCTGCAGAGAGACCTTTCACAAATTAGATGACTGGGACACGTGAAGTTCAGCAAGGTCAGGTGCCACATCCTGCACTTGTGATGGGGCAACTCTGGTTATGTGTATAGACTGGGGAATGAGAGGCTGGAAAGCAGTACAGTGGAAGGGGACGTGGGGGTCCTGGTTGATGGCAACTTGCATATGAGTCAGCAGTGCCCTGGCAGCCAGGAGGGCCAACTGTGTCCTGTATCCTGTTAAGCGCAGCATCGCCAGTGGTCAGGTGATTGCTTGCTCTGCTCTGCAGTGGTGCCGCATCACACATTGAACACTGTGTGTGGCTTTGGGCAGCACAATATAAAAAAGACATTAAGCAATTAGAGTGTGTCCAGAGGAGGGCCATGAGGATGGCGAGAGGTCTGGAAGGGAAGCCTTATGACAAGTGGCTGAAGTGACTTGATTTGTTCAGCTTAGAAAAGAAGAGACTGATGGGAGACCTCACTGTGTCTTCCCCTCAGGAGGGGAAGCGGAGGCGCAAATACTGATCTCTTCACTCCAGTGACCGGTGACGGGACTCGAGGAAATGGCATGAAACTGAGCCAGGGAAGTTAGGTATCAGGAAAAGATTTTTTGCCCAGAGGGTGGTTGAACCCTGGAACAGGCCTCCCCATGAAGTGGTCACAGCACCAAGCCTGACAAAGTTCAAGTGTTTGGACAACACATGATATGATTCTTGGGGTATCCTCCGGAGAACCAGGAATTGGACTCCATGATCCTGATGGGTCTCTTCCAACTCAGCATATTCTATGATTCTATGATACTCTGTCTTAGGACAAGCTTGAAGCTGGACAGTGCTGAGTTGCTGAAAGAAGCACCGACATGCTTTTGACAGAAACTTTAGGAATTGAACTTGCATTTCACCATGTTAACCCTTCAGCTGGTGAGTGTGTGGTTCTACCCATCTGTGCGTGTGTAAATTTGGAAAAATTCTTTAGTTGGTGTGGCTAGAATGGAATCAACCTAATAGAAATGAAAGAACAGTCAAGACTGAAGACTAATATATGAGAACAATACACATAAATGTGAAATATCCTTGTAACCCAATAAATTCTTTCTCTATTTTTCTGTTGAATACCATTTTAATGAGTTGGTACCTGTCAGAGAAACATCCCTTCCCCCACCCTAGTCACAGACCCATGATGAAAAAGGAAAGACACAGAAGATCAGCATGAGATACTGTACATACATGCTGAAAAGAAAAGTAGAGAACACAATGCCTGTGTGGTCAGCAGTCCCATACAATATATTTGTCTGAATAATGGCATCATCAACTGCCTTATGCTTTTTAATCTACTGATGTCCTTTGTCCTAAAAATTGCATTCTGACCCTATTGAGCTTAACAGTAAAAAGCCCTCTGAGTTTAACTGGGGAAGACTCTTACCACAGCACTATGACACTTAAAAGCAATCCCATCTTTTGACTTTGTAATGCAAAAAATATTAATTTTCTCAGGCAATTTACACGCAACAATGTATGGTTTTAACTGTCTACCACAAATAGCACACTACATAGGCCCAGACATCTCTGACAATGAAACTATTCAGATGCTTTCAGGCTGTGCTGACTCATATGTTGAACAGAGCCTGTAGTCCCAACATTAATTCCCCACTTAGCCTGTATCCTTCAGGTGGGATTCAGGTCAAGGTGACATAGACTAAGCATGGATTAAACTGCAGGTACGACCAGCAGCATGTGTACATAACAAAACCTTCTCTGAAGATATGCCACTGGGCTACAGGAGCTTGAGGATTTATCTAATCTAGCAACTATTTTCAGCTTGCTCAACTGAGGCAGCAAGGAAGGCTAAATGAACTTTCAAACTCAAGACTTTTTCTGACCATGCTTACACAGTATCTTCCTCCAAAGAGTGTATCTGCAAAATGCATTGAAATATTTTCCTGGGCTTCTCTACATACTTTACATCTCTTTATATATTGCTTTTCTTTGTGTGAGGATGAACCTTGCTGCTCTATGAAATGTTGATCAGATGTAATAGAATGTGACATTTGAAGAGACACGAATAATCTCTAATATTGTTGATCAAAACCTGTGAGGTCTCTTAAATGAAAACTCTTTAACTTGAGCCAGAGTGAATTTAAAGTATCCTTTAAAGAGACTTTTTTTAAAAAAATAAATTACTGATATCTGTAGCTGCATAAATTTCCATTTTTACAAAAAAACCTTCTGTGTTGTGGGAGACGTCTGAGGTTCATCTCTTGATGATCTCTTGGCCCCCTCTCTTTCTGCTATGTCCAAAAGCCCCACTTCCATTCCTATAAGCCCTGCTTTCTATTCCTCCTTCCTTCAGCCTTTTTATCCTTGTGCCCTTGAACTTGACTCTTGCTTTTTCTCTCTCTCTTTCCTTGTACTCTGCAAGATTTCCAGGTCAAGCCCATATGAGTCACTACAGCAGCTCTACTTTTAAAGCAAGCAGAGATAGGAGCAGGTTTTCAGCCCTGTTTCTCACACTGCTATGAGTCATGGAGAGAGATGGACACCGTGACAAAGAAGAGCATCTTTACCACCCATTCTTCAAGATTGCTGGATATTGGGTGAGTAACTAGAATTACCTGACTCAGTGGATCTTGGAAGGAAACAAGTACCCTTTTCTTATCAGTGTAAAAAAAATGGATGCAAAAATAAAGCAACCATACTTCCACCATTTTCAGCCATCCTCTTAGCAAAAGATTCCAGATTGGAAATATTTACACAATAATTGTTCCATAAATTAACTGGCAAGAGACACCCAGGCCTGTCTGTTGATTTTAGATTTTGTAATTTTTTTGCTATGTCCACAGAGCTCACAGTGAGTGACTTGGCATGTTTCTCATGTAAATTAATTGTTCTCCAATAGATCATAGCTGTATAATCCAGATATGAACGGACACTAATAGGACCAAAGAAAGAATCTATGCAATGTTACTACTCCTGTTGATGCAGCTGTATATGGGAGAAAGACTTCTGTCTTACCTTAGTTAGCATTAATATTTGTAGAGCTGATAGTGAAAAAAAAAAAATTAGCAAATTGGATACGGAAAATGAGAATGCAACTTCATAATACTTTTTAGAAAATTTTTTTTTGCATTGTAAAGCTTAGAATTTAGAAGTATGACTTTTCATCTTTTACATCCAAATATGTGTTTTTTAATAAAAATTAAATTTTACTTCATTGTAGTTTTCTGTAGTGCTATTTATTTCATTGCAGGTGTACATTGGTATAGATGGAATACTGCTGTTATTTCACCTCCAACATGGCAACAAACACCACATACAGATGAAATGGCATAGCAACATCAGTCTGCACAGTCAGGCTGACAGTGAAGCAAGCACTGAACTCTTGCCATCGTAGCTGTGGAAGTGACTGTAATGTGTTTTAGGCACTTTATTATCCCCGCCCCAGGAGAGCTGACTGCAGTTGTAATCTCCAACTGCTGGCAAACGTGACATCAGCGTTTCAGTTGGGTTCCCCCCCCCCTTCTTCCTTGGGGATGTGTGTGTGTCATCAGCAATACCCATCTTCTAATACACTAATTGAAAAAAATTTTAATTCCTATTAAAGCTCTGTTAACTTTATTAGGGGAATGTCAACACCGATCTGGACGTTCAAGCTCCTGCTTCGAACAGATTTTAGAGTGAAATTGAGGATGTCTACGAGCAGATCGTGTTTAGACTATTTCAGCTGTTCGTGTCAGCAGCTTTCTGATAGAAAGCAGCATCCCCGGAGCGCGCCAGCCGCCCCGCGCCGTGAGGGCCCAGCCCGCCATGTCCGGGCCCTCCCGTCTCCCCGGCAACACTCCCAGGGTGCCCCGCGCCCCGCGGGCCCCGGGAGGGCGGCGGCGCGGGCGGGAGGTGAGAGGCGCCATTTTTAAATCGCTCGGGCCGGCAGCGGCCCCGCCCGGCGGGGTGTGAGGGGGGTCGGGGGGTCACCGGTGGGGTTGGCGTGTGAGATGGGCGGGGGAGCGGGGTGTGAGAGGGCGGCCGGGCTGTGAACGGAGGACCGGGCAGTAAACGGGGGGACCGCTGTGGGAGTGGGGCTGGGCTGGGAGAGGGCGTCCGGGCTGTGGGAGTGGGGCCGGGCTGTGAGGGGGCACCGAGCTGACCGAGGCCTTTCTGCGTGCCCGGGGCTTCCCCTCGCGACGAAGGGAGGCCCTTCGGCTTCTGCCCCGGCCCCGCACTCCTCTCGGGCCGTTGGCGCAGCCGGAGCAGGACCCAGCTCGTCCCACAGCGCCCTCGCCTGTGCCCGCTGTTCCGGCTGCTGGGAGCCGCCTGCTGCGGCCTCTGCGGGCTGGCCGTGGGCTGCTGGGTTCGGAATCGCCCGGCGCAAGCCCGGAGCGTAATTCAGAGCCCGCTCGCTGCCAGGCTTTCCAGTCTTTACGTTTGCCTGCTTTCGTTTACACCAGCGATCCTCAGCCATGGGTGGCTAGAGGATAGTGATTATTTTTCCTGGTGTGTGGCACCCCTGTTAGGGTTGTTCCTCTGACAGGGCTCTTATGTCCATGAGTCGGGAAAACTTACCTATAAAAAGGTCATGGGGACTTAAGCGACTCACTTGGCCTCTTACACGATCTTCATCCACATACTGTAGGATGTATATAATCATGTTTCTGCCTACAGGAGGTGTGGTATATATACATTAACATGAAACCTATGCCCTGCCTGAACAGCTTGATTTTTAAGCCAATATAAAAGGGGAATGATTTTTCAGAAGAGTTTTGGTTGTGGACTATTGAACTATTTGTGAAAAGCAGCCGCCTCAGGGCCCGAGTAGAACTTTGAATGAGACTATAGTGACCAAAAGTTTCTCATGTGTATTTGAAGGTTTCTTTTGATGAGAAAACAGTAGAAAACATGCATAACATGTGTAGACTGGCTGCTCTGGAGTACAACTAGATTTATGAGCTGTAACTCACATACAAAATTTCACTTTGATTAGTAACTGCTGTCAGTTTTGACTTGGTAGTGTATGTGGCTAAAGCACAAATTTTAACACTGAGTTAAGAGACAACCTTGTTCATTGTTTTTCACCTAACAAGTAATCTTTCTGTAGAATAAGACAGAAATTGAGAGGGTGGTACCATGTATAGGGATGGACACTGAAATAGTGTATGGTAAATTGTTGTTGAAATTTGTACCTTGAACAGTGTTGTGGAGGGAGTGATAGTAGTTTGCATGGGATTGATGTGTTCTGTAATGTAGAATTCATATAGACGTTCTCCAAAATTTCTTCACTTCACTGTGCCTAGATGTTAAGTGTTTTTTTTCCACTGGATTCTCTACAGTAATATCAGCAATGTCTAGGTTATGAAATTTTCTATAATAAAGGTTTTTGTGTTTCTTTTTGATGGTTCACCTCCATATATATATATATATCTTCCTTAAAGTGATTGTTTTGGCTATTGCAAGTTGCTGATGATGAATTAGTAGAATATGGATTGTTACAGTAATACGAGGTAAGATATAATAATTCTCAAATTATATATAATTTGGAGGTGGGGTTTTTTTTATACACTTGATGTTCATGGGAAGTCTGATCTCTCATGAGTAGGTTGCACAGTTTTTTAAGATAAGGTTTGTTTCACTTAGCTTTAAATGTCTAAAATCTGGGTATCCAGTCCAAGGCTTTGACTTTGTGAACATCTGAGCTTGGGGTGTGACAGCTCTCTGCTCACACAAGGAAAAAGACTTGCTCCTCCTCCTGTCTGTTTACTGGGTTCTTTGTTCCTTTCCCCGAGCCAGTACCAGCTGCCTGCTTTCACTGATGATGTAGCTTGCTGGGTTTTTCCAGGAGCTCGTGTGACTCGCTGACCTCACAGAAAAACTATTGAGTATTGTTGCCTTCCTTGAGTGTGTTGGCTTCTTGAGTTAAAACAGTTCATGGAAGGGTCTGATGAATGCTAAATGTGGAAATGAGAATAAATGTGGAAATGAGGAGTGGGACCTCCTGTTCCTGGTGACAGTGAGCTCTGGTGCTGGATTACATTTTTTCATGAGTTCATTATCTAGTCTTACTGGAGGCTCTTGAGCAGGGATCAGAAGGAGAATAAATGTGAAGTAGCTTTCCAAGGCTCTGCTTTCTTTGAGTGTCTCACTCTCAGGCAAATAGTTTATTGTTTCATAAGACCTCATCTGATTCTATTATAAAAAAAAGAAAGGGCATATAAAGAGATCTGGGGATCTGACAGAAGCAGGCAGAGGGATTAGACCATACATTGTGTGAAACAGCTCTTTGACTTTCACAAATTTTGCTAACAACTTTAGTGCTTGAACAAAACATGGCACAAGGCCAATACTGTTAGTTTTTCATCAATAGTTGCAAAATTATATTCATTGTTTCATCTAACTGTAGAACAGTGTTCAAACATGATAAATATAATTGTGGCTGTGGTGTGGAAAGGAGAGCCATGAGTGAGATATGTATGGCACTCAGGTGAAATAGCAATACATGCTGCAGTCATGTTATTTAGTTATGCAAGGTAAGTGAGAAGGAAACCTTGTTGTTGTAAACAAAATACCATAAAAATTCTAATATAAAGAAATAAAATTATATTGATATTATCATATTTTTCTCTAAATGCAAGTATTCTCACTATTTTAAGACCTTGTAGCAAACAAAAAATTAAAATAAGCTGAAAAATGTTGTAAAAGAAGAAAAACCCTTTCATGATATGTAGATATAAAGAGGAGAGATATGAAGTAGGTCATTCAGCAATGTTCCTCTCTGTATGAAAATAAATAATTGGAGAAGAAAGGCAAAACAAAGGTGATTCTTGGAAACGTAATTGAGTTGCTTCACTTAGCTGTTCTACAATGAGTATGCTATTTTACCTACAGATTGTGCATTTCCTAGGTTTCAGGGCTCTCCACCAATACCTTTAAATGTATAGCTGTGGAAAATGATGGTAAAGTTTTATAGTATGAGTTCGGGGCAACTGTTAAAAGTTCAGTAGTGTTTGAATATTTGGCATATATGTAGGTGTAGAATTAACTTTAGTTATGATGTGATTTTAGTTTATTTAAAGATGTTTTATGGTTCTCTACTTGAACAGATCTCCAGGAGAGGAAGAAATTTTAACCTAGTGTTCCTTCAAAGGATTTCTCAAAAATTATGAGTGCAGTTTTGTGTAATTTTGAAGATTACTTAAGATCTGTTCACTGACTATGAGCAAGTACTGTAAGCCATTAGCACAGTAGATCACAGGAAGAGTGTTGGTGATCTACTTATTTGTAGACCAAATGGTGTTGACTATTGACACTTCACTGCCAGAAATTATTTTATGATTTGGGAAAAAAAACCCCAAACCAAATAAACGAAAAAACTTTTTCTAATTTGTAAGAATGTGAATAGGTTAAATGTTGCTATCAGTGATTCAAACCAAATAACTCTCATGGAGGAATGAAATCTGTGCTTTTTCCCAGTTGTCACCAGGAATGCAAATCATGAAATTTACCACTAGATGTCCCTGAAAGCCAGAATAGTTTTGCTTCCTTAAATACAGCTTGGGGTTTTGCAGTCTGAAACCATTATTTTGCAGGCTACAATTATCTCCCTCTCTTCTCTCCTTTTTTCGTGAAATGTTCATGTGTATGAAAACTTGGCCAGGTGTGTGTCTTGCTTTGTAATTTGTGCACTTTTTGATAGTAGCAAAAGCTGTGAGGAGAAAAGGTACCTCTCACCTGCTTGGAATTGAGTACAAAAGGTTGCATTTCGGTTTATCTTTCGGCCGACATGCCCTCAGAAAATGTAGGCTTTTTTTACTGTTTTTGACTGTAGATCTGTTATACCACTTCAGAAATACTTCTTACTCAAGTAGCTCAGGATTCAGACCTGACTTTAAATGCAGCATTCCTTAGAAATTTTTAGGGACACGCTGCCTTGGGTTTCATCTGTGCACAAGAACTTTCTGTCCTCTCATGTGATTTATTGTCCTTGGCATCACTGTCCAGTTCTCCTCATACAGCTGTTGGCTTAACAATTGAAAACATCTTCATATTGACTTTGGAAGTTGCTGTTGTCCATGGTTCTCAACAACCAACAAAATTCAGGAAGGAAAAATAGAGACTATTGATTAGAAGGCTCTTCAGAACTTATCTCATTAATGTTTGAACTTGGTTGTGCATGTAGACAGTCACGGAGGATACTGTTCTTTATTCTGATTTCTTTCTCTATTCCGATTTCTTCCTTTTCATTCTCTCAGCAAATTTGGGTAAAGCAGAATACAAAGTGGCTTGTGTTGCTTTGTCTATACTAGTGTTCAAGTGGTAGATTTTCCTCTGAGCTTTTCCAATCTTAGTTGTGGAGGAAGGAAAAATGGGAAAGAAATTTTAAATGTAAGACTTTCTTGACGTTATTATGTCTTTTAGTGGAATGGTCACTGACATGCGATGTTTATTTTTCCATATGGAAGATAGATTTTCATCTTGCTTAGAGTTCAGGGGTTTATAAAATCAAATTTTAAGTGTTTAAGATATAGATCCATGAAAGATTTGAGGAGTGGAATTGTAGAAAATTCAACTGTGCTTGTAAAGAAGGTGAGGTATTTGCAGTGATGCCAGAGTTTTAACTTGTTTCTGTTTGAGTTTGATTTTGTACAAAGTTACATTTTGTACACTGCAGCCCTGGAATTCTTAGGCATCAGTCCGCTGGGAAAAGCTAAAATGGCAGAGTAGTTGGTTTCAAAGCTTTGTAACTTCCCTAAAATTCAGTTACAGTCCTCCCTCCCCAGGATCCTGTAGAAGTGTCAGTAATGATCAGATTAATACCTATTGCTTCTAACATCAAAAAGCACTACTGAGGTACATTAGGATACTCTCAGCAACTGTCAGTTTGCAGCATTCCTCGCACCGATCTGATATTGTCATGTTTCACAAAACTCTTTCTGGAAAGGTCACAAGAAACCACAAGATAAACCGAAAATGAGGAAGTAACATGTATCAATGATATATTTCAGGACTGAACTGCAGGCAGGTGTCTGCCAGGCTATTCCTGAAACCTTAACTCTTTTCTTTTTTTTTTTCTTGATAGGAATTCAGCAGGGAGAATTATCTGCTTTTCTTCCAGCAGAAAGGATGGTGTATTGAGGAGTACAACCTGTTAGGATGTGTGCCAACTTTGACTTCGATAAGTAGTAGGAAAAGCTGTATGTGCCTGATGTCTGTGGCCTCTGCTTGAGCTCTGACTAACAAGGCATAATTAGGGCATTACTACCATCATAGTTGGAGTTCAGTGTATAGTGTAAGTAAAAATACCATTTCATGTAGTCTGTCAGGTAGAAGCGCTTGTGCTTGTTTTATATTGGCTCAAATGGTCTCTGTGTTTAAGTTATTCCGTGCCCTGGAAGGACTGGTACTTCTCAGGGAAGGCAGAATGAGCAGGCAAGAGCTGCACTTCCAGTAAAGGTTTCTAACCTGAGTTACAGCAGAACCAGGGTTCATCTGTACTTAAAGCAAAAGCAGTGTGTGAAACCTTTGAACTGTGAATGTATTTGAATGCTAAGTACGTGTCCTTGTATTTGTTCAGGGGTCTTGATCTTCTGAGGTGTCAGGAGAAAGGGTGGATTGTGTTATATGTTAATTTTAACCTTGTCTTCTCCATACTCATTGTGAACAGTCATCATAAAATGGATGGTTTGGGCAGCCTCCTTCCTCCTGTGATTGGAAATGGTGATACAGATAATCCACAAGAATTACTAAAACTTCTGATAGATGAAAAAATGCGAAGTGAACGCCATAAAGCAAACTATCAAATTTTAAAGGCAGAACATCAAAGGTACATCAATTTAAAGGAGTTTCTTCATCTGAGCTGTTAAAATGTGAAGCTAAATGTTAGAAGGGATTTATTTGTATGTGTTGTACGTTAGCTATTTCTGTATCTAAGGACAGAATTGAGTGTTGTTCATATTAGAAAATAAACAGTTCAAAATACCTTAAGTAACTTTAGACATTGCAAATTATGTTTTGGCAATGCTTTTTATGCGTGTAAATATGGGATAATTTTTCAGTATATTACAGGAAGAGGATATTTGTAACTTAGTTCTTATTTGGTGTTTGTGTGTTTGCTTCTGCATGTGAGTTTTTGAGCTTTAAAGTCTAATTTTAGAAGGTAAATAGAAAGTAAATGTGTATTTTATTTCAGATTACAGGGCGATTATACCAAATCACAGGAGGAAATGAAACAGTTATTAGATGAAAAACAGGCTGCAACTGACAAAGTTCAGCAGCTTGTCACTGAATATCAAGAGCAGTTGCTGGGTAAATCACAAGAACTGGAAAAACTGAAGATGCAGGTGAGATAATTTACTGGAAGGACTTAATATGTATTTTTATCCTGTAATAGGGCCATGCATATTTTTCTGTTTGTGTAACATGTATGTACCCAAATTGGATGTATTTCAGATGTCTTGAAATTCACCAAACACGAGTAATGGTTCTTCTTTAGAGTGTTGAAATTACTGTTTTCTTGTTTAACTGAATCTTTCAAATCCTGTTGTTAGGTGCTGTGTAAGACCCTCAGTCTCCGTGCTTGCTCTCCTGTTAAGGAGAAAATCTTCTGCCTTGGAGGGTAACTTAGGTGCCTAAACCTGGAAAAATAGATATTTTTTTTTAATCTTTATTATGACAACTTTCTTCTTTCTGTCTATTTCTTAAAAAACCCAAACCAAACAAAACTCCCTCAATATTTAAGACAACTTGGATGAAACTTTTTATGTAACTGCTTGTTTCCTTAAAATATTCTTAGGCATATTCTTAGGAAACAAATATAGCATCTAAACACGGGATCCCAGACTCTGAATGGAGGAGATGTGCCTTAGTACCATAACTAGAACTAGTTTTCAGGGACTTCAGGGTACAGATAAGTGAAAGAAAAGTAGAATAAATTAGAATATGTCACAGCCTGTGGATGAAATGTCTTTTTATGAAACACTGCTTCTTGGTAGATAGTTTGCTGTATGAACCATACCCAAGTAATTTTAACACAATACTGTACAGCATGGAGCTTAAGGCAGGGAATCTTCCCTGATGCTTTTTTCATTCAAACCAGTACCAATGTATCGTTGGAGAACACATATCTAACAAGCTTTACAAATAGTTGGTTTGGTATTGCTCATTTTGATTTTTTGGTGTTGGTTCACTTACTGTTTAAGTTTTTCCAGATGCTAATTCTTTATCTTTTATGTGAGACCACTTTTCCTTCCCCTTCTTCTCCCTCAAAGGAGATAAATCTCTTGACAATTCAGCTTGACATTTGTATTGCTTCTACCAATAAATACTGACATTTTAAATGCTTCTGTTACCTTCCCAGGATATTTTTAGTTCACTAGTATGTTTTTTTCCTTCTGTAAGTACTATTTGCTTCTCTAAGTACTACTGAAATTTCTTTAGAAAAACATAGAAAATTAAGCAGAATTCCTAAAATCATATTTGAAATACTTCATTCCTTGCTATTTGTCCTATCACAGTGTAAATAAATGAATATGACTAGTTATTTATAATACTTTTCTGTTTTAAGGTGATAACTCCACAAAAATTAGAACTGTTAAAAGCAAAAATACAGGAGGAATTGGAATCTCCTATGAGAGAACGTTATCAGAAGCTAGAAGATGTAAGTAGTAGAAAATTCAAGTAGTAAGTATTGAAATTCTATATCATTTAGAGTAGTGATGACCACTTAATAGTTGTTCCTAAAACCTTAGAAAATTAAAAGGGAAAGGGGTGCAAGTATGTCATTGTTTGTCTGGAACTGTTGTCCCAGGCAGGGAAGGCTGAAACTGTGGTAGAGGGAGAAGGAGGCATTCAATTCATCAAATATAACTTGTGAAATGATAAACATTGCATGGACATTTGAAGGAAGTAAATCTGAAAATCTGATTTTTTTTTTCAATTTTTTTTTTGTCTTACTTAGGAAGTGGAAAAATACAGAACACTGTATAACAAACTTCGTTACGAACATACTTTTCTGAAATCAGAATTTGAACATCAACAGGAAGAACATGCACGTATTTTAGAACAGAAGAAAATAAAATATGAGGCTGAGGTACATAGAACATTACAGTAGTATAGAAAGAATCTGGTGACAAATCTTCTTAAACATTATGGAACTGATGGTACTTGAAAAGTTGTCAGTTTGACACCATTTCGTGTTTGTTTCCATTCCCTTAATTCTCAAAACACTTCTATGGCTTGGTCTGAAGCTGCTTGTGTAGGTTTGTTCAGTGATGTGTTGCAGTACCATTTGTGCTATTAAAAGTAAGAATAACTTGTCTTCTGGTAAATGACAGCCAGTAGGTTTGCTTAATGCTTTTTTAATGGCATTTGTGTTGGAATTTGAAATTAATAAATATCTGAGGAACCGATGTAAGTTTAGATTTTAAATTACTTCTGTGACAACTAATCCAGGCAGATATTGTTGATAGCAGATAAGGGTACATTTTACAATGTAGCTGTCATGATCCTAGATTTGGATCATGGCAGTGATAATCAAAAGGATACTGAAAACTTTGGTAGCTTTATTTCAATTATATTAACTCTTGAAAAAAACATTCATTCATTTGTTTCAGAATTGGACTTTCAAAAGTGTATGTAGCTAAAAAATTTGCCAGCATATTTATGTTTTAAATATATCCAGCAGTGTAAATGAGTGTTGTATATGTCATTTGCATATTCATCTAAGTATTTGTCTGGGAGCATACATTCTAAGATGCCAGATTTGAATGTATCATTCCAAACATCAGACACAAATCAAAGCAGTCATCGCTTTCAAATTCAATCCAAGTTTGCAAATGCAATGCATTAAAAACAAAACAGTTGTCCTTCCTGGAGCTAAACCCACGTGCTGCATTTCGGCCTACCTCTCTCATGGGCTTGTTGAGTTCGTGCCAGTCCTGCAGCTAATTAGCACACTTACACACAATGAAACTACCTTGAGCCCAGGGCACAGTGTGGTCTGGTTTCTCTCAAAGCCTTTTGAACCTTCCATGTCATTTAGCACAAGGAGGCTATGAAAACATCCTCATTCTTAAATGATGGCTTTGGAATATTGTGCAATAAGTCTTTGAATCTCCTCATAAAAGGCTTTTGGAGGGCTCTTGCTGCTGAAATCAGCTTTGCTGCTTAGAGGATGCTGGTGCAACTTCTAGAGGGACTGTTGCAGATCAGAGTTTGGACTGGTCTCCAAATATCAAGAGAACTCTTACTTACCTTACTTCTCACTCTTTTGCGCCCAGTATTGCATTCAGTCCATGTAACTAATTTTGAAATACCACAATCTCTATATTTATGTTTGTTAGTTACTATCTCCAGATTACTTTGTACCTTTTGTACTGCCTCGTAACAGAAAGTTTTTTTTTTTTTGCTTTATTGTCTGAAGGACTCAATCATGTTTCCTGTCTTGAGGTATTAGCAGATTTGAGTTCTGTTGTAGTTATAAAATGGTGGAATCACAATATAAGTTGGAATAGACATCTTTCTAGTCCAAAATCCTTCTTAAAATATTGAAACGTAATGAGAAAAGTTGCTCAGGGCCATGTCCAGTCAAGTCTTGAACACCTGCAGGGATGGAGACTTCACAATTTTTCTGGCCACTATTTCAGTATTTAACCATCTCCATCGTAAACTTTTTGATAATACCTAATTGGCATTTCACATGTTCCAACCTGTGCCTGTTGCCTGTCTTTCTATCACCATGCATCTTCTTCTCTTCTCCAAGCTGAAGAGGCACAGTTCTCTCAGCCTGTCCTTATATGCCATGTTCCCTAACACCTTGACCATCTTAGAGGCCTTGGACTTGATTCAGTTTGTCACGTTCTTCATATACTTGATGCTAACTCCAGATGCAGTCTTACCAGTACGGGGAGGGACACAAAAGAATCACTTCCCTGGATCTGCTAGCTATCCTTCTGCCAATCTGCCAGGATTCAATTGCTCATCTTTGCTGCAAGGGTATTCTGATGACTAATGTTCAGCTTGTTGTCCATTAGGAACCCCAGATCCTTTTCCATGGAGCTGTTTCCTAGACAGTTGCACCCAATCTGTGTACTTGCACTGGGTCGCTCCATCTCAGATGCATGAGTTGCCCTTCTTGTTGAAGAGGGTCCAGTCCATTCCATTCCTTCAGCCTGACCAGATTCCTCTGAATAGCAGTTCTGCCTTCCAATGTGTGGACCATTTCCTCCAGTTTGGTGTCACACACAAACTTGCTCAAAATTACTCCATCCAGTTCCCTAATGAGGACGTCAGTCAGCATTGGACTCTCTAGTCTCAAAAAGACCCCACTAGTTACAGGCAGTCAGATGGTCTTGCTTTATTTTCTTACTCTAAGCAAGAAAACAAACACTAATGTAATTTCTTAATATTTTGAATGTCCACTGCTGCTCTTTTCTGAATTGTCAACTGCTGTACTTGTTGCTGCCTGACACCTAACCAATGTATAAGCTTTAGTTTTCTGATTCGCAACTCTCAGATTGCAAGACTGGATAAAGATAAAGAAGAACTCCACAATCAACTGCTTAATGCTGATCCCATGAAGGACAGTAAACGTTTGGAGGCAGTCTCTAGAGAAAAGGCACAACTATGTCAGAAATTAAAAGCCTTAGAAGCAGAAATAGAAGAACTAAGAGCAGAAAGACACGACTGTGGTATGCAAGCAGAAAATGTTCAAAGAGTACAAGCACGACAGTTAGCTGACATGCAGGCTACAATGCGGTGTCTAGAGGTAAGGCTTCTTTTTTAGTATTATTTTGCCCCCTTGTAGAACGTAGTGAGAATAACATTTGCCCTCATAGAACTGTCACTGAAGTCATGGATCATGGATCATTTTGCCATTGACTCTATAATATGAATTTGTACATTTCAGATTTAAAATCAAATTATAAAAAAATTGGGAGTATTGGGAGTCATGTACTACCAGTTCATCTTTGGAAAGTGGAGTCATGTACTACCAATTCAACTTTGGAAATCTCTCAACTGAGAGATTCTGTTGAATTATCTCCTTTCTAAACATGCAAGTGATGTCCACATTTGCAGTCAGTAAGATGGTCATGCCCTTGCCACTTGGCTGAAGTTAGAGACCAATGACAATATGTTAATAATCTTCTATAATTTCTTCTGTAAATTTTTTATTAATTTCAAAAATGTTACATGATGCCCCTCTATTTCTCTTATGCTTTCCTCATCTGTCATCTTGTTTGCCTGTGCCTCTTCTTTCTCCAACACATTACTGCAATTGTTTAGTTCTTGGCTGTTGCTCTCCCTCAAAGAAACTTGGTTATTGCCGGCCTGTTGTACACTTCCCAGGATTCCACTGTACTCCTCACCTATGGTCCCCAGTCCTCCTGTCAGTTCTTGCTATCTCTCTTGGGAGTGAGTCTTGATTCCTCAAGATTTCTCACACAGTTGCAGCACACAGATGGTTAATCTTCCTTTTTGTTATTATTAGTGCCATAACCCTGCTCCAAAAATCTTAAAAATACTTCCTTCATTCAAGGCAGAAAAGAAGTCTGCTGAACTGCAGGTCGATCGAATTGAGAAAGAACTGCAGATGACTAATGAGGAGAACATTGTTTTAAGTACCAAACTTCACAAATGTGAACGAGAAGTCAGTTCCTTAGCTGCTGAAGTAAGTACTTTTATGGTATCTGAAACAATTTTTTCATGTTCTTGTTACGGGTTTTTTTGCTTATATTTTACACTAAGGATAAAGTAAAAATATCTTCTGCTGTGACTTAAAATAGGTTTGGAATTTTCCCCCCGATTTTGATTGGAAGATATAGAATGTGTGACTTTACAGGAGAAACATCATACATAAAACTATCTCTAAAGGTTAAGGTTATGCTATTTTTATTTTTTTTTCTAGGTCCTTTTCCTACTTTGCTAAACAGAACAGGACTTGAAGAGATGTCTTTATTTTCATATTTTTAGTGCTCATGAAAAGAGCCACAGCGGTTAGAGCTTTAAATTGAATTTCCCCCCCCCCTTTTTTTTTTGAATGGAGCTATGGCTTCTGGAGATCTTAAAAAGTATTCTCTGAATGGGCCATGTTAGGTACAGGAAACAAGCATTGGAATTACTTGTGGAGATCTAGGCTATATTAGAAGCAAAGTAGTCACATTAGCATAGCCTTGTTGGGCTAGTGCCAGCACAGATTGTACAGAAACATTGCAGTACAGAATTGCATCATGTCATTTTAAGTAGACTGTCATCTTACAACATATTTGAGTAACTTAGTTGTTGGGTTGACACCAGATCTTAAAGGTTTAGTTCTATGATTGTATGCTTCCTTTTTTTTTTTTTTTTTTTGTGAGATCTGAGACATATCTAGAAAGATACTTTGGAAAAAAAAAAGATTAGAAGGCTTCTTTACGGAAAACCTGAAACTGCCTAATAAACCTGACATCACTGTTTAATATTTCAGCATAATTTGGTTAGTGTGGATGCCACATGGAGGGTTTTATCTGGTTGCAGTGACTCCTCAGTTACACATCTTAAGAGACAGATCCCTTATGCAATTTTATATGTGATTGTTTTAGTAAACAAGGAACATAAAAACACTAGGTAAACCTTTTGACCTTCAAGTGTTGTAGAATCCTTACATTGCTGTATGTAAACTTCAGTAGGACGCTAGACCTACTGAAGTAGTTACCTGGATAAATACAAACCTTCTGCTGTCTCTTGTTCCCTCCTTTCTGGAGAGAATACTTAGTAATAATTTTTTATCACATCTGTCAGTTCCTGGTAACAAATTCAATCCCATGTGTTTTCTTACCTTTCTGGAGAGGCCTTAGGTAGTTCTGAAGTAACTGTAAAGCCACTAACTTTGGGCTTGTATATCTGGCTGAATACAGGATTATTTTAAATTCTCTGTTGGCTTAAAGCTATCCTGCTTTTCTGAATATACTTTCCAAACACTAATATGTACCTTGTATGGTATGGCAGTTAATTTTATCATAGTATACTTAAGAAAGATACACTACAGGAAGAAACCTTTAACTTCAACCATAGTTGTTCTTAACAATCTCAGATTTAATTCAAAACAGGCTTTACCGCACATTTATGAGTGCTAAGTATTTAATTTTGATCCTTAATTAAAAAAAAAGTTCTAATTTACCATGAGAATAGGCTATAGGTATACCACTATTTAAAGCCTCTTTATGTGATGTGTCATACTTATCCCACGTGAATACTAAATAGGAGGGGAAACTTCTCTTAAACATTTTTCAATCAATTGTCTATCAGAATACGTAGAGGATTGTTACAGTCTTTTCTTTTTGTGTCAAGTGGTCTTCTCTGCTCACCTCCAGAATTAGTGCAAAATAAAACATTCAGTGGTGTTGCTCAAAGGGAGGAAAGTAGAAACTAATTTCTATAGTAACTAATTTCTATAGTAACCTCCACCCACTTCTGCACCCACTCAAACTTATTCCGCAGCACAGGTGCACGCGTTTGTCTTCCGGATTTTGTGCCTTAAAAATGCCACCTTAAATCTTTGCAAGTTGCCCTGAAATGTTCTCAACTTAGTATTTAAGCAACCAAATCCACCGTGTAGTTACTTAATAAGGTACTGTGTCATTCTTAGCCTCTTGCCACTTGTATATGCTAGCAGGTTGCAATTACATTTGTCATTGTGAATGGATTTTCATTATAAGTCCTTTCTGCCACATATTTAATTCTCATTGACCATGTAATTACTGCATACAAATGCTTAAACTATAGAAAGTTTCCATGCAAGCAGTAATTTTCTTTGATTTGATGTTCTTAAAGCTCCTGCTTTTATGAGGCCATCTGATGTGTCTGTAGAGAAGTATGTGATTTAAAATGCACTTTAAAACTATGAAGACCTGGATTTTGAGAAAGTAGCATAGCACTCCAGGAGGTCAGGGGGACTACAAATAGTCACCAAATTGAAATTACTTGGTGGAGGAATTGATGATTGGGCTTTGGATATCACTGTTTTGTTTTACTTATGGAGATTAACTCTATTTTATTTTGACTCTGAGGGATCTTTAGTCAGGGTTGTAAAGTGAAGTAAATATATATAAATGTATAAAAATTTATTATGCTTGATTTGGTGGTGTTTTTTTCTAATTCATAGGTAGAAGAACTTAAACATTCCCATAAATTGGAAGTAACAAATGTCAAACTGGAGGCAGCAAGAACAAAGAGTGAGGTAGAAAGGGAGAAAAACAAGATTCAAAGTGAAATGGATGGTAAAGTGTGATATTATTTTCTAACTATTTCTTTTGTAACTTCTAGTTACAATAATACAATTATTTTTCCTCTGGACACTCCCCAGAAGCCTTCACCTTCTACTTCTGGTCTAGGTCATAGATCTGACAAGTCATTTTGTATCTGAAGTAACAGTGTGGTTTCACTTGCTCTGTGAGGTTGAGAACAGTTACAGAACAATTTTGTGCTTATGTAAATTAGTGAATTTGTGTCACAATTTGAGCATAATCTGTTTTAAATCCTGTGCTTCATGTGGTCATTCTTTCTCTTATTGCTAAGTTCTAGAGTCTTTCACCCTCTATAAGTGCCATAGGTCTTCAGCTGTTGGTTTGGTTTTTGGTTCTGTGTCCGTGGAATTGACACCAATTCGATAAGGCTGCCATGTGAAACAAAATGCAATTGCTGGGTCATTCTTTGAAGGAAATAGGCCACGTTCTAAGCTACCTGATGCAGCTGAGGATGTTGCCACTTCAAATAGCTTTCTAGAGTGAAAAGGCCAAAACACTCATTGTGTGTTGATGATTCAAATCACTACACAGCTTTAAAGAGAACTGTCCTTACTGGTTTGCCATAACCCCAAAACAGTACCTTTGTCTTCCTGAAACAGTCGTGTTTACTTGCTTTAATATTAAGTTCGCTAAGAGCAACTCTAAGTGGTGTTTTGTGTGGACAATTCACTTACAATATATTGCAAACTGAAAATGTTGGGCCCTATGAAATGTGAAACTATATACAGACAAGTTTTAAGTTCTGAGCTTGCTGGGGAATTCAGTTTGCATCTGAATTAGTTAATTAACTGAGTTAGTTAAATAACCAGGTGTCATTGTTAGAGCAAGTTGGCCTATTTGCCAGTGAACACAGGTGTCTCAGCCACAAGATTTTGATTTGGACCATTTGTCCCTGCCTATAGAGTCATAGTTTCAGAATTGCCTCATTTGGTAGTATAAGTGTATTAAAATGTGAAATTTGTTGTAGCCTGGTAACTATGGTTTCACTGGTACCCAGTTACTGTTTACTGTAAACTTTTCCAGAAAAAGAAAATCTTCTTGCTGGACGTTTTCATATTGTGGAACACTTATTTTTTAAAATCTAGACACAACTGCTTAGTATAAATTGCTCTAGAGTTTAAATCTATAATAATATCAAGACTTTAATTACTTTTGTATATGCAAATAATAAACTCTTGTAGACAGAGATTCCAGTATAAAGGTTACTTTTCAAAAGTTTTGAAATGTTGCTGTTATAGTGAGAAAAGCCACATCTGTTCTGTTTTTCTTGTGTTTTGTTTTTTTCTCCTTCCCTGTTTATTCCATCTTGTGCATTGTGATTTCTAGCTCCCTTTTATGAATTTGTAAAGTTATTTGAATACTGGATTTCATCAGCTTGTTATCAGTAATGACATTTTAACTTTTCTTAATGTATAATGCAGGATTGCTGTCCGACAAGGAAATTCTTAAGGCAGCTGTTAAACGTCATAAAGTGCTTTTAGTAGAAAAGGATCGGGAGCTAATTCGTAAAGTGCAAGCTGCCAAAGAGGAAGGTTTTGACAATATTGCAGCCTTACAGAATGAAAAGTATGTTTGTTGATTTACTTCTCAACTTCTAAAAGAGGAGTGTTTTGAGTTACTTTTAAAAATGTCACTCTTAACAGGTAAACACTTCCGGCATTTTGTAATGATTCTTGTGTGCATGTTGAATAATATCGTAGGTTAGAACTCGAGAACAGATTAGCTCATCTAGAGCAGATGAAACTGGAAGAAGATACTTGGAGACAGTCTGAAAAGGATCAGTATGAAGAGAAACTACGTGCTGCACAGATGGCAGAAGAATCTAGCAAAAAGGAACTTCAGCGTTTGAGGTGGTGTGGCTTTTCTAATCTTAGCACGGATTTCTCATTTCCCCCCTTAATTTCTTTACAGTAGGCAGTATAAAAGTCTACTATTCATAGATACAGAAGTCTTCATTATGAAATGTTCATTATAGTAGATTAAACAAAATTACCTTTTGCATTATGTAAAAAAGAGAGCCAAATTAAAAATGAACTGTTCAAAAAAATAAAATTTTTCATCCAAACCCTTAAATATTATATAATTTCAATGAAAATTTTTAAGTCCTAACTTTGCAATACACATTTGTTAAAGCTGGTTCCATGCTGGCTGCTGGCATAGCCCCAGTATTAGCATAAACCATTTCTCTTTCCACAAAGGCACCATGCAACTGGCAAACTGGGACCCCTGTCTCTGAGTTGGTTATTATGGTTGTGAGTTAACTTGGGTTACTATAGTTTTGGATGAAGGTCAGAATGATAAAATGAGCAAAAGTCACACTCCAAAGGCAAACAAATCAATGTATTTTATTCCTATGCGAATTCTAATAATTGATAAAAAAATATTTTTAATCATTGTTTAGTTAAACATTTATCAGCCTCTCAAGTAATGCTATTTATTTGTCAGACTGATTTATAACATCTATATTTTGATTAGATAAAAATAAGATTATCTTACACAATTTTAGGTTAAAAATTCAACAGCAAGCTATGCAGAGAAAAGAGCTGGACGAATGGAAACGTGAAAGTGCTGATCAGAAACAGGTAAGGTTTTATTGCACTGTAATGTCTTATAGAGAAGTACATTCTTTCCTGTAGTTACCATGTCCTTGTGTTTGAAGACTAGATTGAATTTTTCAGGCTTTTTTTTCCCTGAGGAATAAAATGCATACTGTGGATATTTAAAAGGAGAAGTGTTCAGAAATCAGTTATGTTTTCCTGGACCTTAATAAATGAATTACAGCTTTTTGCTTCATGTGTTTTGTGGGTACCAGGGATTTCAAAGCTGAATGTTTATAGTCTGGTATATTGAATACGGTTATGCACTATTTAACTGGAGATTCAGTTTCCATGGAGACTTTTAAAGTGTTTCTAGGTAATGCTTTGCATTTACACTGCATCTCTCATCTGAGGTTCTTCAAGTGCTTAACAGACGTTTCATAAATGAACAAACCAGTGTAAAAAGGTATATTTCTATTGCAGAGTCAATTGATGACAGTGTTGAAAATAAAACCCAATTTTTTTAACTCCTGCTTGCCCATGGTATTATTTAGTAGGTAACAATAGCTGTGCATCAAAGTACTCTGCAAGCTGTGTGCACTTGAATTTCAAGGCAATTGCTTTTTTCCTCTAGAAATCAGAAATTGGGGTATCTAAGTTTCCATGCGGGGGAGGAAAAGGAAAGGGAAATCGTTTCTATATGCTGACTGCAGAGGTTGGATTTTTCAGGCTCTGTGCTTCCTTATTTTTGTGAACTGCTTGGTACAAGTCACTGCTGGTTGTAACACATTGTGTGTTATGAGAGCCTGGGTAGCTCCACAGCTCTACTACTAAATGTTGTGTGGTCCTCTAGTTCTGTTCTGCTCTGGGGCTTAATGTTGTAGTTCTGAAGTTCTGGGGATCATGTCAATGAGTGAAGAGTCCTGCCTCACTTTCTTATTTTAACTATAATAGAAAACCATCTTTGTCTGTAGTTATTTACTGTAAAGCTTCTGGAGAAACTACTGAGCAAGGAGAAAAGGGACAAGTAAAATAGGCTAATGAAAAGCTAAAGCCAGTTGCTGTTTCCATTTTGCATCGTCTCAGTATCTCAAAATGAATTGTCAGTTATTTGCATACTTTCTCAAATGGAAAAAATTCCTTTTTTTTGGTAGCAAATCCATGACATGCAACTCCAGCTTGCCTCACTTTCTCAATCAGAAAAGGATTTGCTGGAGTCTAATGAGAAGTTGAAGGAAAGAATAGAAAGACTGAAACAAGAATGTCAACAGGCAGAGAATACTCAACTGGAAAGAGAGAAGTAATTTTTTTCTTTTGGCTTTACTTTTTATGTTGCTTGGGTTCCTCTCATGTCGATTATCCAGAATTTACAGTGCATAGTTAAGTGAAGTCAGAAAGTGAAAATGAACAGGAAATATTGGACAGTTGTAAAAAATGGCTGTATGTTCTGTTGTACAGTATGAATGAAAACTTTGCTCATGGTAACTTCAAAAACAGGAGTTTGTTTCCATTCATGTCTATTAAAATATGTTATTGACTAGTGGAGATAAACTGCTTGTATAAAATGAAATTCTACTTACACTGAAGTGCATGTCAAACTTCTATAAGTAGATTGAGAATTTCAGACACAATTGTTTTTAGAGTGTTTAAGCAGTGAGGGTGAAAAAAGCATTCAAGCATTGTATTATGCTTTGACAATGTTTCAGGGACCCAGTCAGTATATACATGTATATACTTCTTTTCACCTCCCACTAAATACTTCTAGCTGATATGAGGTAAAAAAAAAAAAGCTTATTGGATATCTTCTAGTTTCTCTCATCAACATTAAAAATAATCACTTTTTTTTGCACAAGCTTGACCACATACCATCAAAATATGATCATAAATGCTGAAGGGAACGGAATCTTTTTCAGATTCCATATAGCAATGAACACTTCCCTGGAATTTAAAGGTTAATTTGTCAGTTAGCCTGAAATGGTGTAGTGGGTTGACCTTGGCTGGATGTCAGGTACCCACTAAAGTTGCTCTCACTCCCTTCTGCAACTGGAGAGAGGAGAGAAAATATAACGAAGGATTCATGAGTTAAGGACACTGGGAGAGATCACTACTGATCACTATCACAGGCAAAACAGACTCAAAGTGGGGATATTAATTAAATTTATTACTGACAAAATCAGAGCAGGAGAATGAGAAGTAAAATAAATCTTAAAAGCACTGCTCCCATCTCTTCCTCCTTCCAAGCTCTACCTCTTCCCTCCCAGTGGTGCAGGGAGATGGGGAATGGGGGTTGTGGTCAGTTGTTGTTTCTGCCACCACTCAGGGAGAGGAGTCCTTC
>VYXB01005856.1:182164-262930 GCA_013397135.1 Pachyramphus minor | reverse complement strand
CTTCACAAACCTCTCCAGTGTGAGTCCATCCCACGGGCATCTTCACAAACTGCTGCAACATGGGTCACTTTTCCATAGGGTGCCATTCTTCAGGCACAGGCTGCTCCAGCATGGGTCCCCCACAGTACCACAAGTCCTATCAAGAAAACCTGCTCCTGTATGGGCTCCTCTCCCATGGTCCATGGTCCTCCATGGGCTGCAGGGGCACAGCTGCTCCACCATGGGCTGCACCATGGGTGCAGGGCCTCAGCTCTGGTGCCTGGAGCACCTCCTGCCCCTCCTTCTGCACTGACCTTGGTGTCTACATTGTTGTTCACATGTTCTCACTCTGCTCTTCTGTGGCTGCAATTTTCATCTGCACAATAACTTTTTTTCCTTCTTAAATATTCTAATTATATATTAAAAATATTATAGAGGCATTACTATAATTCCTGATTGGCCTGACCTTGGCCAGTGGTGGGTCTGTCCTGGAGCTGGCTGGTATTGGCTCTACCAGACATGGTAAATGCTTCCAGCAGCTTCTCACAGAATTCACTCCTGTAGCCCCTCTGCTACCAAAACCTGGCCACAGAAATCCAATACAAATGGCTTTTCAGAATTCCCTAACCTAATAACCAAATACGTGTCTACCTTGTACTGGATTTATTGTGTGGTGGGTTTTTTAAGAAGTCAGTGTCCCAGATTAAATACAAAACTTCTAAAGGGTATAATGTGGTATTTTTTTGTTTTAACATCTCTTTTGCTATGATTTGGTACTGCAATTGCTTCATTGCCATTAGCTCAACTATTGCTTTTGGTTTAACATTTGTAGATACTATTGCATTTGGACTGGAGAGTATGTTCAGCTGTCAGTGGCATGTTAAATACTTTGGTTGTATTTATTATAGGGAGGTGTGTTCACATTCCAAGTGAGATTGTGCTGTTATTGGAGTGAGACTGCCATTGTCATTTACAGTTTTGGACCACAGACCAGTCAGGATTAGGTTTGCCTGGGAGGGAAGTGGAAGGAACTTGTCAGTTCTCAGAGATCATCGTACAAGTTTGTAGGTAACAGGAGATGCACCAAGGCTGATGCTGCAGAAATGAAGCAGCTTTGCAGCCTATGTGTAAGCCCTGCAGGTCTGTCCCATTGCTACCCTGGGAGCCTTCGGACATGTTTCCATCCTTTTTATGAATCCGTGGGTGATAGGACATCCTTCCTCAGTTCAGTAATTCTTATGAGCTTGAACTCCAAGAGTTAAGTTACAACAAAGCAAGAAGAAGTGAAATAGGGACCTAAAGATAAGAAAGCGTAAGATAAAAAGTTCAGATAAATAAAATAATGCCAGCTGAGCATTGAGCATAAGTAGGCAAAGCTGCTGTGTGCCTGGCTGTGTCAGTCTTAGGCTTGTGAAATGAGAAAAAGAGCTGAAGGCAAACTATGAGACTGATACAGATCAGAGATGAGCTCAGGCACTCGTTAAGCATTTCAGAAACAATGTTAGTGGCATTTAAAAAAACAACCAAACAAAGAAAACACCCCAAAAAACACCCCCAAAAATCCCCATACCCAACTCATGGCATTTTTAACCATGGCCTCAACTGAAATCCTTTTACTGCTAAGCAGTGCTTGTCAAAAGTGCTTTGGTTCCTGGGAACTAGTACTTTACAGTCATCAGTGAGGTACAACCACAATGGATCTGCTAAAAGAGCTGTGACAGTTACCACGGGGGGCCAGGACCTTGGTTTCAACATGAGTGTGTGATGCCTAATATTCCTACTGTGGGGAAGGGAAAGTTTCTCATCATTTGATGAGAAAATTATGGAGATTCATTCAGTCCCTGTAGGGAAACTGCATCAGCCCAGAAATAGAGTGGTATGGATGCACTGATACCAAACCTTTGCCTTCTTAAAAACTGCTGCATAGAATCTCAACATTTGATTTTATTCTTTAACAGTAATGTAATTTTATATGCAGTTAGTTCTTGTCTGCTTTGACTCACAATGCAGATAGCCCAAACAAACCAGGCAGCAGAGAGAAACTGGCTCCTTTCCTATCTACTCCTAGAGAACTCAGCCTAATTTTAGTATGTTTTAACCATGCAAAGGTCTAAACAGATAACATATGCCATTGGTGGTGTGTGTTCAGCTGGAATGTTGTCTAGAAACCGTATTGGTGGGAGCTTGCTGTTGAGCTGGTGTTTGTTCTGGTTGACTCTAGTCAAGTGTTTTACAAAGACACAGGAGACTCCATAGGGCAGCACCCTATTCTCCCAAACTGAGGAGGTAGTTGTCAGCTCTTCTGGCAGCTGATGTTTGGCATAGGTGTCTACTCTTGCATTCCAGTGTAACTGTTTGAGCTGAATTTAGGAATTTTCTGTGGATGGTTTGGCAGCATGCCAACAATTAGCTAGCTTATTAGAATCACTTTTCAAAATTTGCCTCATGGTCGAGCAAAACCTAGGATAATGTTAATGCACAGGTTCAAATGTTGTTAGTCACAATTAGATTGTTAGCAAATCAAATTTAAATCAGATCCTTCGAGTATATAAAGGTACGAGTTGTGAAAAGATGCATCTGTTTTAAGCGTCTTAAGGCATTAACTGAATGTACTGCTTTGTATGTATAACCTCCTAATCTTTTAACCTGATTTTTCCAAAGGACTTTAGAATGCCAGCGTATGGAATGGCTGCGGGAGAAACGTGTGCTTACGCAGTGCATCACAGACTATGAAGTGAAATACAACCAACTGAGGAACAAACTGTGTCGAGCTGCTGTTGCTCAGAAAAAGGCATGTTGCTTCTTCCTTTATGAATGATCCAGCTTATGAAAACTTCAGCTTTGAGTTGGCCAACTAGAACTGTTTCAGTGTGAAAGTTTGTTTGCAGTATACTTAATATAATAACTAAATATACTGGGTTCTTTGAGACCAGCATAGAGATAGGTTGCAGTGGCATGTAAAAGTACACTACAGCCAACAACTTTTTTCTAATGCCATCACAGATTTTGTGAGGCTTTCTTTTCACACACATGTGTTTTTATGGTTATGTAAGAGGTGGACCCCTTGATTAGGGAGGATGATGTTTCAGATGCCAGGCAAATGATGTTCTACTTTTCCTTGGTGGAATATTAAAATTTTATCTCTTCTAAACTTGCTTTTCCTGAAATAATTCAAAAGGAAAGGCAGGTTAATTGTTTATAAAAGCTCAGAATTAATTAGCAGTGAACATATATATTGAACATATACAGGTTATAAAACCTACTAGTAGCTTTTATGGTTGTAAAAAGTTAAAGTCAACACAAGTAAAAAAAAATAATTAAAAGAAGGAAGCATATTTTCTTGGTAATGTTTATACTTATTTATCCATGGTCATTTAAAGAATGAGCATTGTAATTCTCAAATACAGTTGGTGTTTGTTAGTACTGTTGGTCACTGACCAACAAGTCACCAGCAGCTGTACATCCTTCAGTTGCAGGTTGCATTTGTTTCCCATCATTGGAATCCAAGCACCTTCAAACAACACAGCTTCTCTTCTTAAGGAAGGAAAATCCTATAAAGTGTCACAGCTGGAAACCATGTACACTGTAGATTTAATTTTTACAGGATTTAATCTATCAAGGTATTATTTAGCTGTTTGATATGTCTCTTCGACAGAGAAAGACTCTCAATGACAATAAACAAAGGAGGATGCGTGAAAAAATAGAACTTCTGGAAGCCAAGATGGAAGAACTAGAAAAACAAAATCAGATGTTAATGAGGTAATTAATTAACATTGCTTTTTCTTAGCTTGAAAAATTATATATGTCCAAAATCTGACTTATGAATTGAAGTGGTTTTGAAGATACGTCACCTACTTTAGTAACCAGAGTCCAGTTTAATGGCCTTTTTAGCACTAGAATTGTTTGAATAGATTCTGTTTAGGATGGGCAGCTGAGAGCTTGTAAGACAACTGCAGGGCTGTGTCTTCAGGAAGAAAGAGAGGAAAAATACCTAGTAGACACAGTTTCAGGAATTCCTTCAAAAGACTTCAGAATTGCAAGAGGGACAGACTTAGCATCCTCTTTGAAAGATAAAGTCCTGTTTTTTTCTCTTCATTGAGCATCTATGGAGGGCTGGATTTGAATAATTAATGTGGCTCCTGTGGTTCACTTCTGTGAACAGTATTAAAAGCTTAGTTTATTCTATGTAAATTATAATCTATAATACAGCAGATATCTTAATATGTAGAGAGACTTTTAGACAGACATGCAGTACCTTCCAGTTCCTCTGGTATATTGGGAGAGGTAGTAAACAAGGGATAGTAAACAGCAGAGCACTCATGGAGAGGTATGCTGCTGTGTTGGGGTAACAAAGATTTCGAGCAATAAGAAGTCTCTCATTTCCCAGGCAGAATGTTTCTCCTGAAGAATACACACGCCTCCAGAAGAGACTAAAGGACTTGCAACGTCGGCACAATGAATTCCGGAGTATAATTCTGAACCCTAACATACCGTCACTCAATCCACTTGGGATAATGCCATCGTCTGCCCCGCCTCCTGGGTCTGAAGTGTCCTTCCCTCTTCTTCAGGTGGTGATGTATTACAAGTTGTGAAAACAGTGCAACAAAAGAGGGAACAGTCCTTCTTTACAGAGCTTAGTCTTAAGGAAGGAGTATTTTATCTTTGAACAGAGGAAGGAAACTTTGAGATATCTAGAGATGTTCCCTTACTCACAATAGGAAGGAGTGCTTGAAAGACAAAGGATATGTTACAGAATGTAACCAACAGGCAGTTTTAACCCAGTTCTCCATATTTTCTCCTTCTCCTTAGAGGGTTTAAGTGCCTTCTTCTGAGAAAGAAATACTACAGTGTTATTCTTACACCATGGTTTCATTACTACAGTACAGTATTACTGCTCTTGATTTCTTGTGTGATTAAAAGTCCTACGCTGAGCTTCTGAGGGTGCAAATCTCTCTGGCTGAGGTTGACTCGGATGACTTCACAGATTCTTGGTTACTGAGACCTCAGGTTTGTGTGCTCTTTCATCTGAGAGGAGGAACAGTTGCACCTGTATTTCTTGCTGATGCTGTTTGTCATGAATGTCAGAATAATACCCACAAAACACTGATGAGTAAAATTTAACAAATAAGGATATTTTGGGCTTCACTGTTTTTATTTTCACTGAAGAAATGAATTATTTCTCATTTTGATCCCCTGTAGGTGTGCAAAATGTAATAGAGCCGGTTTCCTTTTTTTTTTTTTCCTCCAAGGAGGAGCAGCATCAAAGGGAGCTTTCCCTGCTTCGCAAGAGGTTGGAGGAACTAGAAACCAGACAGAGAAAACAGCTGGAAGATCTTGGACCACCTAGAGAGCGGGTAATGGGGGATGCGTACAGGGACTTGGCAAGAAACAAGATCACTGGAGAAACCGAAGCACAAAGCGAGGACTCCAAATAAATCTGCAAACTCTCCATGTTGTTAACTTGCAATAACTTATCCTTTGTATGTGCTCTTATTTTGCCAAAAACATGCCTGTATGTGCCTGAACAGAATCAAATATACTCTTCAGAGTTACCCCTTTGTGGCTCAACTTGTTTAACTATTCAGACTAAGGTAAAAAATACGTTTTACCACTGGGAATCATAAAAAAGGATAGCTTTTATATCTAGGGTTGCCATCCATGAGGGGGACACTCTCTGAATTCGAGTTACCAGTGCTGTGATATTTGGCATCACAGGGACTATGGGCTCAATATTGGGATTCAATTGCAGACAGTTTGTTCCTGATCAACTAGACTTCCCACTTCTCTCAAATTCCTGATGTTCTGGGCAAGTGTAGAGGGAGTGAATTCCCTCCCCCTGTAAGCAAAGAGCAGGTTGAGGATGGCTTGTTGAAGCTGATTAACCACAAGACTGTTGGACCTGACGATGGGCATCCCAGGGTCCCGAGGGAACTGGCTGGTGTTGTTGCCACACCACTCTCCATCATATTTTGAAAGTCATGGCCATCAGGCAAAGGCCTCAGTGACTGGAAAAAAAGAAACATTGCTCCTGTTTTTTAAAAGGAGAGAAAGGATGATCCATGCAACTACAGACTGGTGAGGCTCACCTCTGTGCCTGGGAAGATCACAGAGCAGATCCTCCTAGAAGATGTGCTAAGGCACATAAAAGACAAGGAGGTGATCCAAGGCAGCGAGCACGGCTTTACTAAGAGCAAATGGTGCCTGACCAATCTGGTGGCCTTCTGTGGTGGAGTGATGGCAATGGTTGGCAAGGGAAGACTGAGAGATGTCATCTATCTAGACTTCAATAAGGCCTTTGATACTGTCCCACATGACATCCTTATCTCCAGACTGGAAAGACATGGATTTGATGGATGGGCTGTTGAGTGGGAAAGAGTTGGCTGCATGGGCACAGACAGAGAGCTGTGGGCGATCGGTCTGTGTCTGGGTAGAGGAAGGTCATGAGTGGTGTCCCTCAGGACTGGCTCTGTCTTGGGGCCGATGCTCTTCAGTATCTTCATCAGTGACACAGGCAGTGAGAGCAAGTGCACCCTTAGCAGTTTGCAGACCACAGGAAGCTGCACGGTGAAGTTGACACAACACAAGGAAAGGGTGTCATCCAGGGGGATCTGGACAAGCTTGAGCAGTGGACCCATGAGGACCTCATGAAGTTCAACAAGTCCAAGGGCAAGGTGCTACATCTGGGTTTGGAGAATCCCAGACATGAGTACAGACTGGGACAAGAAGTCATTGAGAGCAGCCCTGTGGAGAAGGACGTGGGGGTTCTCGTGGATGAAAGTCTGGACACAACAGTGTGTGCTTGCAGCCCAGAAGGCCAATTGTGTCCTGGGCTGCATCAAAAGAAGAGTGGCCAGCAGGTCAAGGCAGGGGATTCTTGCCCTCTACACTGCTCTGGTGCGACCTCAGTTGGAGTGCTGCTTCTAGCTCTGCTGTCCCCAGCACAGGAGGGACACGGACCTGTTGGAGCAAGTCCAGAGGAGGCCACCAAGACAGAGGCATGGAGCACTTTTCCTATGAAGACAGGCTGAGAGAGCTGGGGTTGTTCAGCAGGGAGAAGAGGCGGCTTCAGGGAAACCACATTATTCTTCCAGTACCTAAAGGGGACTTATAAAAAGGAGAGGGAATTGTTATATATGGGCAGATAGTGTCAGGAAAAGGGGGCAGTGGTTTTAAACTGAAAGAGAAGGTTTAGCTTAGATATAAGGAAGAAATTCTTTACTATGACAGTGGTGAGGCACTGGAACAGGTTATCGAGGGAAACTGTGGATGCCCCATCTCTTGAAGTGTTCCAGGCCAGGCTGGATGGGTTTTTTGAGCAGTCTGGTCTATTGGAAGGTGTCCCTGCCCTTGGCGGGGGGGAGAAACTAGATGATCTTTGGGTCCTTCTAACACAAACCATTCCATGAGTCTGTGAACTATTGCCAAGGCACTTCTTCCTGGTAAGTGTTTTCAGTATTTTTCCACAAAGTCAAAATATGAAATAATCTCAGCACATGAAAAAACTATTGAACAAGGTGTGGGTTGTTGAAAATATAACTGACATTTAAAATAAAAATTTAAATAAATTTTAATAAATCCTTTAAAACTTACTTGATAATATCCTCTTCTTCAATGTAGAAGTTGCTGTATATACTCTGGGTTGCTGTTATGATCATTAACAATGCTGTAGTCCACATTTGGGTTGTTATTTTGATGTTCTCATGCACATAAAGAGGATGAAATGAGATTTTAAAAGTTCTGAAAACTTTTATTTGCTACCCTTGACAATGTGCTTCTTGAATTTTTATAACAGGAATAGGCAATAATTTTTAAAATATAATATAGCAGAGATAAGTGTAACAAATTGCCTTTGCATTATGAAAATGTAAGTTTGCATTTGTTGCCACTCTAATTTGTTTACTTACCTAAATAAAATTATTTATTCAAGGCTGAAAGTATTAATTTTTTTCCCCATTCATTATCAGTTCAGTAATAGAAACTTGTGAAATGATTTTTTATTTTGTTTTTACTGGATAGTGATGACTTTCCTGGAATTGTAGTGATTATTTTTTCTGGGGTTTGTTTGTTTATTTGTATTTGGGTTTGCTTATTTGTATTTGGGTTTGTTTATTTGTATTTGGGTTTGTTTTTTGTTTGGTTGGTTTTTTGTTGTTGTGGTTTTTTTTTTTCCCTTTCAAAATACTGCTGCAAAATACTGCACTGAGAATACGCTGCAATTTTTTATACCAGGGTATTGCTGTTAGACTGTAGGAACAGACAGCGGAATAACGTTGCATATGGTGACGCTGGCATTGACTCAACTTCTCTCGGAGGCTGCATTTTTGATTTTCCATACAGTGCAGAGGTATATGGATTTGTCCTGGTTCTGGTCAGGACAGGGTTAATTTTTGCAGTAGCCAGGAGGGGCCATGGAGGTTATTCTATACCACCTCACATCCTTTTATGAGGTCAGGGGAAGGGGTCCCTTTCAGGTCGCATAGGGTGGCACAGTTGGGTATTTTCCAGGCTCCATGTAGTGAGCAATAGCATGGGAATCCTTCGCCCGCTTTTTAAAGTTGTTGCTGTTACTGTTCATTTTCTTATCTCCTTGCTGTTTCCAGTCAACTGTTCTTATCTTGACTCGTGATCTTGACCTTTTGTGCCTCTAATTCTCCTCTCCATCCTCCTCTGGTGGAGGAGGAGGTGAGGTGAGGTGGGTGTGTGAGTGAGCAGCGCAAGGTTTGGAGTGTTTCAGTGGGAACACTAAATTGGGGAATACCATTCCTAAACCATGCTTTCCATTCTTGGGAAATTTGTTAAACTTCTCTGTGGGAAAGAGTGTAACTATTAGAAATAACAGGAGGTACTGCTGTCTTCTGCAGGATTAATTTGAACAAAGCACCTGTTGTGCCTGAGCCACCTTTGCCAAATGGGATGGTCACCAGCATCTACCAACATGGAACTGCTGCAAAGAGCAAGCTCTCAGCAGCCTTGTGTCTCTGTCCCTTCCTCTGGCTGTGTGGACTTCAGCAAGGTGCACTCCAATGTTGGGGGGCAGGTAAGGTGGTTTATACAAACTAGGAAAGATGTGGAGGGTGGAAGAAGGGTAATAAAAGGAGGAACAATGATGGTCACCACCAGGTTTGTGGGCTCCCTTTGCCAGTTGGTCTTAGGCTTTTTGAGTGAGAGCCAATTTCCTGCCCCTGCAGCACCTTCTGAAAGAAGTATTATTGGGTTATCCTCCTTTTTACCATTTTTAGCTTTTTAAAATTATCGTCAGCCTCAGAGCCTTTAAGGGATGTAGTTGTAGTGCAGCGCTTGAAGGCGGTGTGGAGATGTGGCAGGCACTGCATATCCAGCCTATCCCTGACCTGCTCCTGGGAAGGCAGCTGGAAATCCCCCTCCACCCAGGCCCTGTAGGTCACTGCTCAGCAGCCACTGGGTTTTAAGCCAGCCCCTCCCCTTCCCAGCATCATCGATGCTGTATTGTACCTTCCTTTTCTTGTACTTCCCAACTTCAGCATGATGGATTTGTGCTGTGCTGACCTGCCTGGTTCTGCCCTGCAGCCTCACAGGGCTGGAGCTGCAGCAGGTATTTCCCATCTGATGTTCTTTGTATGACCTTGGACTGAATTGTTACCAGCTGTTCTTACTTTCTTTTAACCATTTTAAAGTACACAATCAAACTAACCTCCAAATGCTTTTATTCTAGATAAACCCATACAAACACTAACATGTATTTGTCATTTGCACTTTTTTCAACCATTAATTTTAAACAACAGGTTAACTTCTGTACAACAGGAATTACTTTACACATTAGTAAGATTTGCCTTCAAACTAGATGACTGCAAAATAATGCTCTGTAAGCTAGTGTTAGAAAATACGCTGTTTGCCATAGCAGTTTGCCTGTAAACATGTGACAGTAAGTTGAAGAGAAGTTTGCTTTCCTTTCTGAGAATGATTAGAACTGTTGGATTGCCATAATACAGCTTTAGTCAGAGGTGGTTCTTTCTGTCTGTGTAACAGTAATGGCAAATGGCAGATACGGAAGGTGTGCCAATGTTTTGTGTGCTGACCCAAACCTACCAAAAGAGCCACAATCACTTAATTATACTTCACATCACTTCGTGAGATCCACTTGATGGGTTACAAAGTCCCAGCATGACTTCAAAATGGTTTACTAACAGAGTGACGCTGTTTAGGAGGCTTGAATAAAAGGCAATAATCCTATTCCAGGCTGTAGGTAAAACTACAGGGCCTGCTTCAACACATACTTAATCTCTAGAAATCATTAAAGCAATTGTAGCAAACAAGCAGTAGTACAAATACAGAATAGGACTGATTTTCATTTCCTCATCAATATAAACACATATAGTGAAGCTCACAGGATCAGACCCACGCAAACAGATTATATTTTACAGCTTTTCAAGCAGAAATGTTGGATTTGTTTTTTCTGCCTGTACAGAAGGTTACTGTTGAACAAAACTATCACAGTTCATTTGAATGCACTGCCAGCAAATACCTGAAGTGGAACGGAACTGTCTAACTGGAAAGAGTAATCCGCTCATGCCTCTCCTTCAATATTAATTACTGTGCTTTTTTATTTATTTGATGGTGCTTTAAAGTGTTAGATTAAGAATAATAAAAATCAAGCCCTTACATACAGGTATTCCAAGCTTAAGTGCTAGTCAAGCCATGATCCACTCCTTTAGGACAGAGGGCAAGATAGGTTAGGGTTGGGTTGGGGGTTTTTTCCAATTAAAATTGAACTATCAAAATACATTGTGCCAGGCAGAGAACTGCTGAAAGTACTGCAACACTGTAGTGCAGTTTCCTGAACAAAGCCATACATTCCATCAAGTATAAAGTGTAAACTTAAGAGCAAGAGTAAGACTTGAATTAAAAAAAAACCACAACAAAGCCATCACAGTATGGGTTGGTTGGTGGCTGCCCTCTCTGGTATGCAAGAGGTACAACTTGTGCAATCACACAGCAGGGAGCGGGCAGAGCAGCAGGCAATATGTTTTGGTGTTTGCTCTTTTCCACGTTAACAGCCGGCCTGGCTTCTGCCGAGGCTTGGTCAGCGAGTGCGGGTGCTGGCTGTCCGTGTGCCATGGGATTGTGCCTGGTACCAGGTGCTGGCAGCCTTTGTGCCCAAACCAGCCAGCTTTAGCACTGCTGGCCTGCAGCTGCAGGGCTCCCCCAGTGTAGCAGCACATGGCAATTAGCCCTGCACAGCCATCTCTGGCTGCTCCCTGTCCCAGCGCTGCCTTCCTGTACCAAACTTGGCCCATCCTACCAAGGCAGGTGACAGTGTTTTCCTCTCCTGTGGGCCACTCACCTCCAGCAGTGGATCCCTCCCGAAATGTATGGGAACATTATCTCCGTGTCATCAATGCCTTACCTCAAACCTAAGGGCACGTGACAGCCTCAGGACGAGTCTCCTGTTACTGAAGCAGAGTCCATGGTGACAAATTATTTCAGCTCTGTAGCGGAGGGTAGGACTGTGCTGGTGCAGCAAGAGAGCTGGAGCCACAGCTACTCCTCCATGGCTTTTTTCAGTAGCCACTGCACCAGCCTCAGCCCAGCAGCACAGCCATGCACCTGCTTTCCAGTTGGGCTGACTTTAGCCACCAATGCAAATGTAATGGACTCCTTCCTTTCAAAATGGCCAAGCCTCAAAAACCCCAGCCAGTCTAAGGCAGACAGTTACCCCTCCCCACCCCAACCCCAGCGAGCACATTTGTATCAGTTTCTCATACACAGTCAGAGATTACACCAGTCCTCCTGTTCTTACCTATTATTAAACTAACCTTCTTTGACTGAACCCCCTCCCCCACATGCTGGCTTCAGGTTTGTGAGCCCCTCGCACACAGACGGAAGCCTGGCCGGGACTGTCAGCATGGGCCGATCACGCACCTGAGTACAGATTTATGCACCGAAGTGCAGCCATCAGCTGCTTCATCAAATCACAGCAGTGTTCTGATGCAGTGCAGTTTCACCTGTGAAGCTGCTCACAAGTGTTTCACAGCTTATTTAAGGATGGAAAGGTAGAAATGTAAACACAGACAGATGTCGGCCCAGCACCTTTCTCCAAAAGCCTCCCCCCTGCCTCTTCCCCTCAGCAGCTGGCTTCACTTTGCACATGGAATTTCTAACCTAAGGAAGGTAAGTCCTGCCATGTAGCATTTGGCCTTCAAACCTCAGACCCACTTTTTCTGCTAAACACACTTATCTGAAGTGTCACTTTGGTGCCAGGTTTTTGTTGGGTTTTATAGATATGGGGGATTGTTTTTTAATTTTTTTTTTGTATTTTGTTTTTTTTTTCCTGAACAGGAACCAGTGAACATTTGACTGGAAGGAAGGAAACTGCAGCTGACCCGTATTCTGAAGCCGGAGCTCACCCTCACAGTTTGCCAAGCTGCTGAAAGGATGTAGCGAAACATCAGCTTTCCCTCTTAAAAAACGAGCTAAGCAACTTGCAAGTTCACATGGGCAACTCTGAACTTACAGTGTATTTTGCACGTCTCCTACGACCTTGTTTTTAAGTAAGTAGAAAGCTTACTTAGTATTTTTGAACCAAAGGGTTATGTGTGTTCAAGTACCTAAAAATGCTGGCCCTGCCAACACCAGATTCACTTTCACATGCCCATGTTTGAATATGTAACCCTGCCCGTATTTCATTCCCAAATGTAGATATTACTTGAATGGTCAGAGTGGAGAAGAGTGTCCAAGTGTTTCAAACCCTGTACATATAATCAGTCAAAACAGTTTCAGGAGCAGTAGCACTAATTCTCCACAGTGATGCTGTGAGTCAGTGCTCTGCTCAAAGCCATTTGCATTTTTTCTTTTCATCAAATAAGGCTTTTACTTGCTGGAGCTGCTTCTGGACTTCTTCAAACCCCCGTTCTCGCTCAAGTTTGCTGACAATCTGTTAACAATTAGCAAAAGAGAGATTAATTTTTTAGTGCTTATTTTACTTGCTATTTTTTAAAGCCTGCTTTTCTGTATTCTAACAACTGCTGACAGAAAAATCCATCTGAATGCCTGCCTATCTATAAACATTCTTTTCTGATTTTAACACTTTATTTTGGTAGTTTTCCTTTCAAGTCGTTCTGATCACAGGATGTGCAACACTTCCACAAAAGAATGACTAAGCCAAGCAGAAAAAACAAAACAAATCTAGTACATGCTCATCTCTAAAAGTGTGAGGCAAGACTAGTGCTCCAGTTTTACCCTAGAGAAGATTTGCAAATGATATTTTATTTCTCTTCCTCTGGCATATAAACTGAAGGCAATAAACTGCCTCTCTTTCTCTAATTCTCCTACTTGGCCCCAGGCCCAGGTGATAGGAAGGAGCACTGCTGCTGCCTGAAAACTCTTTGCTGGCAACTCTATAATGGGACAGGGCTCAGCAAACAATGAAGGAGGTTTAGTTGCTCCCAGTCAAAAGCCAGAGGAGGAAGAGCAGAAGGAGGATTTCCATCCAAGGATGGGCTAAGTTTAGCCATTGTGAGCTTCAAAAAACCAAAAATGAGCACTAGGACCAGAAAGTACACTGAATTTTCCAGTATCAACAATTTTAATGAACTTAACAATGTGTGATTGTCTGAGTATCATCCCAAGCTTCTTTTAAGAAGCAAAGATTTGATGCTGAACCCAGATAATTTGAGATGTTAGAGATCAGAAGTGGCAAGCCAGCTGACAGGTGACTGAGTGCTGGATGATTACAGCAAGTGCTGATGCTGTGCTCTTGGGGATGAAAGAGAGAAAGGCCTGGTTGCTGGGAGACCCAGACAACCCGCTGGAAGTGGTAAGGAGGCCTTCAGGCAACACACCCCAGCTGGCTCTTATCTGAGTCCTTGCACAGGCACAAGCATCCTCCTTGCAGCCTCTGTTACGGATACAGAGCAAAATGGAGTGGAGAATCCTATCATGCAAAGTGGAGGGCAGGGATTTTCTTAGAAAGCAGCTTAGGAGGCAGCCTGTGACTAAGTGCTTTCAGCTGAGAAAAGATTTCTTTTGTTAGTAATATCAGGGACTGGAAGCTATAGCTGCTTCTCTTGAAGAGAAAGGCTATTAGAGCAGAGCATTAAGGGGGAAAGGAGCAGACTCCTCTTGCTGAGTGTGCTCTGCAGAGGTGTTTGTACTGACTGTTAAACTGAGAGCCCTGGTGCTACAGTCTAATCTCATTTCTGAATCTCTAGGGAAATGGAGCGTGTGCACGGGAGTTGTGACAGGCATTTGCAGAGACTCTGCAAACACAGTAGAACAAGAAGCCTCGACTATATAGGAACTTCCTCAAAGCTGCAGGGAGAATTTTATTGCTAGTGTCTCTGTGAAATACAGCAGTGACAGCAGAGGGGCACTTACAACCCTTTGGCCGGTGACCCCTCAGAGAGGTGGGGGCTGCGCTGCCCTGACCCCACACGGCTCAGTGGAAGGAGCAGCCTTGGCTGCACTATGGAGGGGCTGCCTCTGGAGGGGCACTCAGGAGGTTGCACATCAGGCCAACCTTTGGTTACTTTGTCAAGCACCACTTTCAAGCCTAAGGTAGTAAGTTAACATTAAGGGGTTAAGCAGGAATAGCGGGTGTGCTTACCTCATCATAATATTTCACTATGTATTTGTAGATTTCAAACAAGGCCACTTTCTCATTAAATTCATTTTCATGTTTCTAAAACAGAAAATAGTTCCTGTCAGATGGTTCTTCTTTTTAAAAAATCTTAACATGAAAGCAAATGAAGTTGCTGCTTCTCAACCATACCTTAGATTCCTGAGCTAGAAATTCTTCAACCTCTGCAGTGGTCAGTGGAGGCAGATCCCTGATGGCTTTGTAATATGCTTTCACCTCCTTCTTGTAGAGTGGAATGTCCTTAGCATAGAGAAGTTTATTTGTTGGTGCTTCCTTAAAAAAAAAAAATTGAAGCCTTGTCACTTTTCACAGCACAGATTTCCTAAGGTTCCACCTCCACACAGTTAATTGCATCTAATTGTATCCCTGTGACTCATTTTTCCTTTGCAATGGTTATATGCACGGAACCAACGTTATGAAACCAAGATAAAAACAGAGGCAGGACCTCAGTAGTAGTGTATTGTGACAGTTGCCATATAATCATTTCTATTGGCATCAGAAGGGATGACCATTTGTTCCACAGATATATTTTTATTTCTCACTTCCTCCTTAAGGCTCCCTAGACCTAAAAGAGCCTGAAAGCTGAACCAAAGGGCCTGAGGCTGATACCTTATTTACATGCAGGATTCAGCAGTACTGCTGAAAGTTCCCCTACAGTAACACACCAGAGAGGCTTCCTAGATCCTGTCTTGGCAGAGGTCCTCCTAAAACTCTTTGGTCCCTACTACTCCTCTCCCTCCGGAGTTTGAGAGTATGGAGGGCTGACTGCCAGACATGCACAGCCAAAGCGATTTTTTTTAACCCCAGGACTTCAACAATCTGAGTCAACACTGACCTATCTGGGAGCTTTAGGCTCATTCGGGGAAATAAGTGCTGATGTTTGTGGTTGGAGCCAAAACCCCACCTGGAAACCATATTTTCAGAATGTAAAAGTGGGAGCTGGTAGTCTCCTGTCACTGCTCTGAGGAAAAAATGACACAAACATGTGATACCTTGTCACTACTGTTTCTACTGTGTGATGAAATGATTTAAATGTTTGTTTTGTAAATGGCTAAAACATATTTAAAGATAAAATGCTCAAACCCATGAAAGTAAACACATTTTAGTACTTAAAGACCACAAGATGTTTTCTGCAGTATCAGCAATACTTCACAATGTATAAGCACAGAAATCTAACAATCATGCTCATTTGCAGTTTTTCCATGAAGGAAGTGATATATTTTGTTAGCTTTAATTTATGATACTTCACTCTTAAAATACGACAACTAAGCATGTTATTTGCTATTTACCCTTAACAGATGAGCAGTTGGACCAGATCACATAAGAAATTAGTCCATTTTTACATAAATTTTTTAGGCTAAAAAGTCTCTAACCTGTTTTTCTTGGTGGTATGAGCCTGAACAAATGCTTCCTTCTTTGGTCCAAAGAAAATGAAAATACCTTGGGGAAAAATGAAGTATTTCTGGTCCTCAGAGTTCTGGACACTGCACTAAAGAGTTTCTGAATGTAAGATGCCTGGACTTTGTACTCCAGCAAATAATTTTCCATGTAAAAAGGGAGCAGCTAATACATGTGGAAGAAACTGTTTCAAACTTCAGAGCTCTTTCAAGTATCCTTACAGCTTCCAGCAGCTTACGGTGTGTGTTTTTTGCACACTGGTGTGTGGCAGATGAAATCTGGACTACTTATCAAATAATATTAGTACTCTTACAACCTTTGTTTAAAACTACTTTGAAACTTCATTAAAATCTTACAATTTCCACCTTCTTCCACAAATTGTGTAAACTCACTGTGCGGAAATGAAATGCAGAGAAGACAAGCAGCAGCAGCATTCTCATAGCTCTATCTGTCTCCTCGTGAATTCTTCAAAGTCTCAGGAGACAGACCAGTGAGGAACAGAAACACAGCCTAATTAGGCCACTGATTTAAAGTTTTGCCCTGAATGTCAGCAGATCCAGAACTTTATCGCTTGAATCATTATACAGTTGAAAAAGACAGAAGCTAAGAAATTAGCAGAAGACTGGAAGGGCAGCATTACCTTCCCCAGGGTCTGTTCTGCTAGAGAAAAGGCATCCATGAAAGCTTGTGCAATTACAGACAAACAGCCATCTATATGTGAAGTCTTCTTAATATCAAAGACAAATTGGGGATTCTTCAGTATGTTCACCCAGAAGCGAAGAGGAAGACTAGACAGAAAAAGAACAAGCACCTTAAAAATTAACCACTCAGTTAGCACAACTGCTTTAAAATGGTACTTAATTACACTGCACTCATGGAAAGCAGCACATTTCAGGGCTGCTTATCCATGTTAAAAAAGGGGTCAGGGAACAAAGGCTACGGAGCAAACACATCAGTCAGGTACCCATCTTCAAATAAAGCTCTCAACCTGCCGCTACTGCTCTCCGAGTGTGAAGTCAGTACACAGACTTCCAAGTCCTGGAAGCCATAGTGGTTTTTGTTGGTATCAAATCAGTGCACTAAAATTACTGTGATGCACAGAGCCAAACCACATCTTATTCCCAGACATGCCAAAATCTTAGTCTTCTGATGACAGATGACCCACTCCATCTTTGCAGGCACATTTTCAGAAAGCTCATGTGCCCCTGTAGATGTCCCACAGGCATACCTGTTGGTTTTCCAAATGTGGACCACATCAGGGTCAGTAATTTTTTTGCTCTCAGCCTGGGCATCCAGAAAGTCAAAAAAGTACTTGATGGCAACAGGTGCTTTATTGTTGGGTAAACTCCAAATGCTCCTGAAGAGCTTTTCAACAACTGAATGAATTGCAACCTGAAAAAATAACACAATGAACAATTCGTTATTACACAAGAAAAGAACAGGATCTTTTATCTCAGAGAGGTGAGGATGTCCCAAGACAACCACACACAGAAACTACAATATGCTTGTGGCGAACATCAAGGCCACAGGTTATTGGAAAATAAGACAGTCAGTAACAAAAACGAAAGTACGATACACCACAATGAGCTGCTTTCAAATGCCACACATCCTATTGCTCTGCCAGCAGGGGATTTGTTGTGAGCTTCGTGATACATTGTAGGTGGAAGGTATCACTTGGTCCAACAAAGGCTACATCAACTCTTGGGATACTGTTGGCACTGTTGCTAAAGGCATTTGGAACTTGTGGCTGGAAGTAAGATGGAGGTGAGGAAAAGCAGTTTAACCGGTTTCCTAGGACACTGGTCTTCATGGTACCATCTACAACACATACTGAGCACATGTGCTCATCAACACTTCACAGCCAAGTGGCTCTGGCACTTGGTCTGACTTTAGCATAACAGCTATTGGTGGTATACAAAGACACTAATGCTAGAGAGAAGAACTGAAAACTGGGTATTTCTGATACAGAAGCTATTTGGCTCACAAAAGCAAGGGCTTGGTTGCTGATGGACTCACTGACACAATCATAAAGTATTCGTAAGTAGAGGCAAACAAAGCAAACTGTTTTGTGCCTTTTTTCTTAACATCTGTTCTGAAGTTTGGTTCAGCCCAATCTTCTCTCAACAAGAAGGACTTAAGTGTATCACAGGGCCTTGATGCACTCCTGGCCAGTCAATATCAAGCGGTAAGCTCTGCAACTGTGTCCGTGTGCATGTAAGGGTGGGAGAGACAGGGGGAGAGGGACATGGTGCAATGCAATTTCCTTTAGTGCACAGCGTATCATGACTAAAACTCAGAGAAGGGTATCAGAGCACTGTTGTTCAGAGCAGTGTTTCATTTTGGAGAAGGAGATGACTAATTTAAAGCCCTTTAAAAGGACTGTTTCATAAGACCCTGATCTTTTCTTCTGTACTTCAGTCTTCCACCATAAGAGATTACTGGTTTACTCCAGCAATTCCTGAGGGCTCATGTTAGTTTTCACAGCTAATGAGAAATGACCAGTCTTCACTCTCACTTTGGTTAGTGTCCCAAATTACTTCAGATGCTATCAACAACCTAATTAAATAATGGTTGATAGATTTTTAAATGCAAGAAGGTTACAATCATCATCCCTTCAGGCCTTTTGTATTGCACAGCTCTCGGTGTTGTGCACTGATTAATATTTTAAGTAATATGCTGTTGCAAAGAGTTCTATAACCATTTTGAGTAAGTCAGACACGATGACGTTACCAGAGGGAGTGAGCAGGGCTTATTCCTAAGGAACGCACATTGTATAAATTAGGTAATTGTATTACAAATCCTAAGGACCTTGTTTTTAAACTTAATCTAGTTATTTTGGATGCTTAATTTGACACCCTAACAGATTATTTCATTTCATGGGCCGTATTTTGTGAAACTCAGGCTTTGGAAGTTGTCTCTAAGCTGCGCAAACTCTAGAGGAGACCGGGGAGATTCCTGTCTGAAATCTGTCTCTCCAGAGACGATCATTCTTGCTCTATGGGACTCAGTGGTAAAACTCACTTTCCATAAGCTCAATAATTACCTTTTTTCTTTTACCTGAGAAATAAGGTTGTGCTTACTGAGGAGACAGAGAGTGTGAGTAACAGACCATTTTAGAACTCTAGCATTAGAAAACCTAAAATGCGTCTCTGCAAATGGTGATAATCCATAGTTAGCACAGTGATTTTTATATGCTACCTTTTCATTTAACATTTGATATACATGCAGGAAGTCTGCATAATTTCTGCTTTACTTTCTACTTCTGCTGTGCCAAACTAGCCAAGCCCAACATCAGCCCTCCCCCAAAATAAAGCCTTTACAATTCACCTTGGTTGACAGAAGCTTTGTGAGATACATTTCTTTCACTTTGAATTTTTGCTTTCCTTTGTGACCTGCTCCCTTCACATCTTTGTTTGCTTCCGAGTCTGGTAAAATCTGTCATGAAGAGATTAGAGAGATTACACAGATACAAATACAGCTCAGTATTAAATCTACCACTTAGCAGTGTAATGACTCGACTCACCAAATGACAGTGCTCATCTGAGTAGTCCACATCTAAACAACAGAAAGCAGAGAGCAAACAGGCATTAATAAAACACACAGCTACAGGCTCGTGGGTTCTGCTGGGCTCTGGGCTGTGCAGCAGGGTGCATGCCAGGATGTCAAGCAAGCAGACTCAGTGTCATCCTCTCCTGCCTGCAGCGTGGGGGAAGCCTCTGAGAAATGCACAGGCTCTGGGCACCTCCCCAGTGCCAACCTGTAGCTCTGGCCACTAAGCCAGGGCATCATATTTGCTGCTGGGGTAAGCTGGCAGCAATCACAGCTCCTCTGAAAGGAGGACGAGAGACGAGATAATTGCATTGGTTTAGTCTCTGAGAGTGCTCAGCGCAGGTGGCCTGAGGTCAGGCTTGAACACAATGGCTGAGAACAGCGATCCTTGCTGAGGGAGAGGGCAATGACATCCCAATGAGATGCACATCTCTCCTAACTTTGACGGTGAAGTGAACCACAAACCAGGAGCGTGTTTTTCCCAGGGGCTACAGAAAGTTCTCCCCTGAGCCACCAGCTTCATGACTAAAACCTGCATCACAACAGTAGGTGAGATGAACTGATCCCCTGTAAGCACCCTTTAACTCCTGACCTACTGTTGAGAGAGCCAAGCCAAAGTTTTCAGAAACACAATCAAGAAGATAAGGAAAATGACCATTTTTTGTTATGCCTGTCTCTGTACAGTGCATGTCTGTGATATACAATTGGGGGCACCAGAGAAAGGCACCTTCCCCGTTTTGGTTTCAACAGTCAGCACTTTGAGTCACCCAGGCTTACTGCCTATGAGCCTGTATCTCTAAGTAATCATTTGCTGAGAAGTGGAAGTCCTTCTGTCCTCCTTCACACGCCCTAGACCCACTGTGCCTGCCAGAGGCCCAGAGCCAGGATAACATGGCTCTTCATTTGGCTCATCTAAATCCAAGTACCTTTTCTGTCCTCCTATTAACCAAGAGATAATCTGTCACAGCTCAGTTCTCTGCATTCCCAATCATTCTCCACAAAATTTTAAAAAGATTGCAGTTCCTCTGTTACCTGATCGGATATTTGCCTTCTTTTTAAAGACTTTTATGGTTGCTCCATTTGAAATCTGAAAGCAAAAACAAAGATTAATTTTGAAACAAAAGTCTAGAATTCAAGAAACAGGCAGTTTCATTTCCTCCTTAGTTTCCTTCAGTCCATGGCAGCACAGGAACATGCCAGCTTACTTCGTTCTCACCATGGTGTGCACGGCTTTCAGCAGCAGCCAGGGCTTTCAGGCATGGGCAGTAGCTGCAGTTTATTAGCCTTACCTAACAAGTAAGTCTTACCTAAGAACAGGGAAGGCACCTCTTCCAAAGAACCAGCCTCAAAGACCTTTCCCTTTCTTTGATTTTTCTGGTTCAGCCCATATTTGGACATTTTCATTTTCATGTACTGCTCTGTGCTGTTTCTTGCACCCATCTTTCTATAGATTGCTGAGGTTAATTTCTCTGGTTCCAATGAAATAGGATTTTAGGGGAAAGTGAGGCAGGGAGGTGCACACAAAGGTGAATTCTCTTCTGGTCCCCTTTCGTTCAGCTCAGTCTGTTCTCTCCATGCCCTATGAAAGGGCCATGTTGAGGGTCTAGCCTGGTGCTCCCAAGAACTACTTTCGAACTGAGCAAAATATTTATACACCATAAGACCAAGATTTGTATCTTACCACCATGGGATTTCTAGGAAAAATCTACCTCCTCCTTCCCTGAATTTATAGTGCTGCCAGAATGTTAAATATTATCTTTAAAACAAACTGGCAAACCATGCTTTTATTGTCAAAGAGTAACTAAAAAACGGCTCCCACTGAGAGCTACACTACTGCTCTGCTGTCAAATGTTGAGTCTTGCCAAGAACTAGTGCACTTGCCTCTATAATTACAAAAACAACTGTCCAGTTCTAGGAAGGGATCTCTGCCAAAACAATTTAAGTGTTTTTTAAACCTTGGCAGCCAGCCTGGTGTGAGAAACCAGTTTAAACATTAAGATACTCTATCAAAAGCTGTGTCTTATGCCAAAAAATCTGCACTTCCATTTGCTCCTGGAAAGTAAATGCAACCCATTTTATAAGCATGATTTTTTTGGTGGGGATTCCATTTATCATACTGAATTTCAGACCTCTTTCAGATAACACAGTGCACTGGAAAACCACACTACAAGTGGGAATATGCTCTAAGGCCAGCTTGTGAGGTGAAACAAACACCCAGAAAGACCTCCTACTTGGCCCTGAAGATAGGTAAACAGGAACAGGGCTACACAGCAGCTTAACCCCTCTCAGAGCTGTGTGGGCAATATGCTGCCTTCATTCCCTCTCCAAGAAGTAGGAGAGCAGCTCAGTGCTGTTGGCTCCTGTCCTGAGGGAGACGGGCAGAGCTCTCCTCTAGGAACCAGAGGCATTGCTGCAGTGCAGCCATGACCAAAGCCCCAACTTCAGTTTTATTTCTGGGACAAATTATCCTTTTAGTGTTGACTGACATCATTACTGCAGCAGCCATACTTGCTGTTTCTTTCTGTGTGATCCAATTAAATAAAAAAATTTTTAAAAGCTTGTGTCTTGCTGTCTAAATCACTTTTTGTAGTGGGCTGCTCCCACTGACACCTTAAAACATCTTTGCTTTTCCAGGTGCATCACCGAGCAGAACAAACCGGTAGAGGGCAGATCTCTTCAGTTCCATACAACATGGAATACAGCTAGTTTGCAAAACAGAAGATGTAGCAGTGTGCCTCTATGCCTCTTCCTTGTTCTCCAGGATTCCTGTCCTACTATCATCCAGTTCTTGCCAGTCAGCTCCCTAGATCACACAGATTTGCTCTCTGTGGCCCTGCCTGCTCCTGGAACATGTGATGCTGTCCCAGGTTGAGGAATTGGGGATCTGTGACTGGACAGCAGATCTGAAACTGGTTGCCTAGCTCTCCTCCTGCGTGGGGAATAGGACGTCAAGATAATCAGCAACTTTCTTGTCATGGCTTGTGGTTACTCCCATGGAAACAACAGTGCAGACCTTATAAATAATCACATCAATAACCATACTAGGAGCAAAAAATCAGAGCAAAAGAGCATACAGGTCAGACACAGTACAGAGGATTTTTATTCTCTTCACAGACACCACACAAAAATGCAAACATCCCCTTCTGGCATGTTTTAAAAAATCAGTGTAGAAACTAAGCCTGCTTTTTGAAGAATCACTGCTGACTCTGGAACCCTCATGCTCCAGTATCTTAAAAAAATTTGATGGTACTTCCTAGTCTCAAACATTTGGTTACTTTCTAGCATTTAAGGCTGGGAAACAAGAAGAAAAATTCAGGCTTGCCAAAGAACTCTAGGTACTGTTGAAATGTAAGCTGGAATTTTCTCAGGCAGTATTACTGCCCTCACACAGTATATGCAATGTTCCTTTTTCTTACTAACTAGACACCTTTACATTCCCTTTTTGCATTAATATGCATACAAGAAAAAACACTAGATACGTTCATGGCTAATACTTGCCACTAACACACTGCCTGAAAAGCCACTGAGCTTCTGCCTAAAATGTACATTATTTTGCCGGAAAAAGTGAACTAAAATAGCTAACAGAGATATCCAGCATAATCTTTATAAGGCAGCTGCTAAGCTATAATTAGTGTGGTTACAGCTCAGTAAAAACAACTGAGTCTCCTAACTTGCACCTGCCTGCAGAAACCTCAGATGAAAACAAGGGCAGGGACAAGGATACCCAGGGATGGTAGTGACCAGCGGACACCCACGACCCACAGCATGACACGAGCTCAGGAAGTGCAAAGGGCTGCTGGGTAAAATCAAGGAGCACTTGCAATAGCTGCCTGTGGTAAAGAGGGCAGGTACTGTCACAGAAGACAGAAGTTTGAACATCTAATCAGATTCAAATCTATGTTGACCTTTGCTGCATAGACTCAAACTGCAACACTACAGTGTCCTAATTTGTACAAAATCTCTACAAATAGAGTGGAGGAGGTTAATCTATAGACAAAGTTCAAGGTAGGCACAGGAAAAGCTGTATTTAAGCTGCTGGATGATGACTCAGGACATCTGGGTTCACTGCTGACTTCTGTGAGCTAAGGAGAGCTACAAACACCTACAGAAATCTGTAAAGTGACTCTGAATGAGCTGCCTTCATATCTAAGCATCCTTGTGCTCTGCCTAGGCTACAAATTCCTGCTAGGAGTCCTTGTTTTGTTATGGATGGTACTCTATTTGCTCATGCAGACAGCAACATGTTCTGTGCTGGCTCAGGCTCCTCAGCACCATACCATACATTGCATGGCACAGACCTACTGCAGTAAAACTTCTAAATAAATAAAACTTTATGATCACGTTAAGAGCCAGACTTTCAAATTCAATGAGGCATGAAGAAAGTTCTCTGTCTAAAAGCACTCAGCATGACAACCACCATTTCCCAAACCTCTCTCTAAGCATCACATGTGAACTTCCACATCACCTCAGGCCAATCACCTCTTGCACATTTTACACTTGTTGGGGACAAATGCACAGCCTCTCACCCTCCATTTTGACTGGTGTCACTGGAAAACCCTTGAAGAGGTAACTCTGCTCACTACGCTTTTGCAACGTGCTACACTCAGAAGGGCTCTGACCCCAGTTGCAGCTCTGTGTGTTGCAGCGATGGACAGATTACTGCAGCACTGCAAATGACTGGTTTACAGGTGCAATTGGAAGCAGAGAGAAAACTTACGCTACAAGTGGCAACAGTAGATGGAAGCAGAAACAGAGAGAAAAAGGGAAATGGACTGACACAGAAGGTCACCAGACAAGAGAGAGTGAACTCATCAGTGCTTTTTATTCTGACTCTTGATGAGATTTCAACCGTATCACTACTGCCTGTTCAGATAATCAAAATATGAGGTGGGATGAGGTAAACAATTGCTCATGGAGCAAGACAAACTCAACAGCAGAGACTCAAAGAGACTCAAGGTAATGCTCATAGCCAGAAATCAGATGCTGTTTTAAGTGAAATGCTCAACAGAATTAACAGTTTACCTAGTATGCTTGAACCAAGGAGCCCTGCAAACCTTTGAAAAGTAACAGAAAACATGACTCACTGACAAAAACGTTGTGTGTCACACAATTCTTTCTTTCTGTTGATGATGCTCAGCCACCTCGTCAAGATTTTGATCAATCGAGGTTCTTCTGTGCAGATCACATTTAAGTTGTGGAGAAACCGCTTCTCAAGCCATTGGTATGGCTTGTGTGCTTACCTCGTAATGACCGATGGTATTTAACTTCCTTATCCCATCCTCCATCACCTCTGAGGAACCATCAATATCTAACAGTTCTCTTTGCTGCTCCTCAGACACAAGTTCTGCAGTATGAAAGCAACAGAAAACAATTACATGCCAATGGCATTCTCACTGTACAGATGTTTCTAAAGAAAAACAACACCTAATTATTTTTTGACCAGTGACTCCCAACAGAGCTGTTTCTCTCTGTCCTTGTGCCAGGTCACATGGAGGTGGTTTTGCCCTCCCACACTACTGGTTCCTTTTCTCGGTGACAGCCTTGGTGGCTTCCACTACTGTGGGCTTTTGTGTTGGCCAAGGCAGAGTTTTTGGAGGTTCTTTCACCTAATCTAGCTATTCCACTGCACAAGTGTGCCCTGATGTTATGGATACACTGGGGCTAGAAGAAAGGTTCCACAAGCCACTTCTAAGAGAGCACCAAAATGAGCTGTAGATTGACACAGATTGACATGTCACTTGTGAAGGGTGCTCAGGCACTTGTGATGGGTACAGGCATCAGATATGAAAGCAAATTATGAACACTCGCCAACACAGAATCTGAGAAGGTAAGGAAATATCAACATTTTAAGGAGCAAGTCTGGGAGGTGACAAATGCCAACAACGTAGAGTTTGTTAGATTTCCGACTGGGGCACACCAGAACTGGTCTGGTGGCAACTACAGACTTTTATCTGACCTTGGGCTCTTAAAAACCCAACAAGGAAAGGCCTGCTGGAAGGGCCTTATTTACATCTATAGATACTGTAGGTAACTTTGTGAGTCACATGAGAACTATTACATAAACCTAATCTGACAACAAATAAGCTATATTTGAAGACTCTTCTGATTAAGGGCAACGTAGGCCTGTAGGAAGGAAGGAAGGAAGGGAGGTAGGTAGAAGGAATAGGTAGGAACTAAAGTACTTGATAATCATGATGTGTCATCTGCTGACAAAATTTAACAACCAGCTGTATTTAGGTGGATGGGCCAGCCACCTTACTTAACCCAGAAAAGGAATATAGAAATTATACATGTTTAATAAATAACACGTGTTTGTTAACTGCAATGCTGAAGTCCTTGCAGAACTGAAGCAGATACAGTTTCAGTGTTCTAACTGGTAGCATAAATGATCTAGTATTTGCCTCAAAATTCCTCACAAAGGCTACATTCTGTTTGAACTCCAAAAGAAATCAAAGGTAAGAAACCCTAACAGAAAAACTCCATAGACAGATCAGTGAACTCCATGAAAATACAACACAGTGACATTCTCTTACCAAGACCAATTTCATCCAGCTGAAGACCATAGAGAAAGCCATTCTTATTAAAGAAAGCCTGAAGGCTCTTTTCCTTGGCTTGGCCTATGGTGTCGCAGTCCAGAACATTAACCTGGATAGTCTGACAGGCATCTCCACTCTCATTTTCTGGGACTTTTTCAAAGATAATGTTCACTGTCTGGGGAAAGAAACACATATTATTCTGACTTACAGGAAACCTAGCATGGGAAACCTAAAAATTCCTGACAGATTTTCAGCACATAAGAGATTTTCAGCATATTTTTTATTAAAGCTATTTCAAATAAAGATTATTTGAAGGAATTACACAATGAAGCATTTAGAATTCTTCACATTCAAAAAAATCAAAGATATATATAGCTATATATTTCCAAAGTATATTCTGATTTCTGCTTTTGTGCAAATGTAATTCAGTCAATTACCAAAAAAAGACAGGAGACAAGGCAAAATTACAATTTGTGTTCTAAAAAAAGCAGATCTTTTATGTAAAATGAATGCCTTAACAGGAAAACTGTAAGTGACAGGAGATGTGATAAGGCTGCTAAGTCATGGTGAAGATGATTGATTTTGAGTCGATAGGAAGTAGTGTTAAAATGCATATTTACACCAGCAGATTATGCTGAGTGCCTTATATCATAAAATATACACACCTCCCTTGGAGCTGTCAATGTTTGTGTGCAGCCATGTCTCTAGAGGCAGCACAGACAGGGCTACTGCAGAAGCAGTGGGAGCAGAAACAGTGTAAAGAGAAAACGTGCTGCAGCAGGCAGAATTCAAAGTGGTCCACATCTGCAAAGTGTGTTGTATTCTACTCGTTATGACTCCAGGTCAAACACCCACACAACCTGCCCAGTTATAGCACCCTGCCCTTTAGCTCACAGCTCCTCTTGGCTGGGACACAACTCATCTGCTAGGCTGCACACTAGCTGAGTACAGGCTACAGGGAGGTGCCAATGGGACTGGATGACCATCTCTAGGGATTGGTTTTTGTCAGGTTGTGTTTCTGATTGGGTCAGGCAGATTGACTGTTAGAAGGCAGGGAAAAAGGGATGAGCACAGAATTGCTAGTGCTGAGCAATAATAGCAAAAATTTCCAGTGCTCCAGCCTGCTCCATGCAGTGAAATCACTGTTCAGCCACATGGATACAGATGTTCTGCTGGAGATGTTCTGGGACAGAATTAAAACAAGTGTTTTAGGTGCCGGCACTTGACTACAAGTAGCATAGGAAAATAAATATACTTGAACCATTTGGCTGTTGGATGTTTCTGGTATAATATTTATGTTTGACTGAAATGAGAGGACTGCAGGTGTGATTCCACGAAAGAGTGATCATTAAAACAGGAAGTAAGTGAAACATTTTTTTTCTCTGCTGTCATGTGAAGGAAAGAACTTCTGTCCACGTTGTTGCAGGGACAACTTTTCTCTCTTTTTGGAAAAATGGGTAGTTATTAATAGTTGTAGAATGGTAATTTCTGCTCATTACCCAGCAAGAATGGAAATTATAACACACTGGTAGTGAAAAAAAGTAATCCAAGGCAACATAAGTTAACTTCACTGTTTCTACAGACGCAAAAGGAGTATTAAAACAGGGTTGCAAAACTATGAAGATCAGGATGTAAGAAAGACTAGGATGTAACTCAAGTAACAGAGAATATCTTAATGAGGACACTGAGATGTTTAATTGTGAGGAAAATGAGTCTGTGGAAAGGACAGAAGGAAAGGAAGAGCAGGATATGTGGGAACAGTGCCTGCAGAAGGAGAAGCAGACTGGACACCATGCCTCAGGTTGGGATTTCATGCGGAAAATTAGTAAAAATATATTGGCACAGAAATGACGGAGTCATGCTTGGTTAGGTCCACAGACCAACTGAACAGACAGCAGTCCTGTCCTTGACTTTGGTTGCCCTGAGGTCATGGTCTTGTAGGATAAAAATGTGGACATGGACTAACTGTATTTTGTCCTTGGAAAACTCATTTTAATCAGTCTTTGACTCTTCTAGTCTCTGAATTGATCTTCCTGGAGTAGCTCCTCACACTTTAACTGATGTTGATTTCGCTCTACATCCTTGGAAGCATTCCTTCCTTTAGTTGATCCTTTCCTCCTAACATTATTCCTACACTGCAATATTCAAGTTCCTGCCTCTCCTTAACTTTCTATTCCTTTCAGACTATCAGGAAAAACTGTCTATTTCTCTGCTGCCTTTTCTTTTCAGCTCATGCTCTCACACAGAGACATTAGCACGTGAGAGTCCTCCCATCCCCACTCATTGCAGGACGACAGGACTGTAAAAAGAGAGTACTCGTCCTTTATGTAGGTGGAATACAAGTAATTTGTGGACTGCTTAAGTGAAAGTGTCCAAAATGTTAGGATAATAAGAACAGTTTACAACTCAAAGAAGTGGTCAGATGGGAAGGAATATTTAAATGCATAAAAGTCTCTAAACCATGAGAGCCAGACAGTTTTGCTGATATGATCTCCTGCAGAGGTTGATCTTAAGTGACAAAGCAATTGATGGGGAGCTAGGGAAGCCAATTATTATTAAGTTGTCCCTCTTCAGCTGAAGTTTTCATAAATCAAATTCAATCTGTCTGACAGCACAATCCCTGGCTTTAGAAACCATTAATCAGAAGTGGACAGTCACAATCACTGCACTTAGACACAAGGTGTAGAACTAGAAAAAGAATCAGAAATGACTGTAAAATTTTGGAAGTCAGAAAATATATAAGAGAAATCATAGGAGGATACATGGTGGTCCCAAGAAAATATCATCAGCTCCTTTTCTAAGCTCTCTCATTTTGCAAAGGAAGCAAAAATAAATTTAGGAGAAAATTACAGGACATTTTTCAACATAGCAATATCTAGAGATGAGACTTCATGCATTAGAAATCGGTGATTAGCAAGATGAAGTCACAGTGCTCTTCAGAAAAGCTTTAACAGGGTTGCAAGAATTGTTAAAGGCTACCAGAGAAGAAGGTGGCAAGCACCTGCAACTACTTGTATAGACACTAGCTTGGAACCTTGGAACCTAGCTACAAGACAGGAACAAATGTAAAAAACATATTTACAGTCATGCAGTGACAGAAATAACAACATTTGCAGACAGTGGTCACAGATGGCTTTTTAGATTTGTAGTTTTCTTGAAAATTAATTTCAAACAATGAATTATTTACTAAAGCTATTAATAAACATAGCAGATAACAAATGAGATGTGGTTTAATAAAGAAATATATGTGATAATATAATATTTTCTAAGAGATAAAGAACAATAATCTGGAATATTCAAGGGCTCTTATTCATTACCCTGTTCTCTACTCAGCTATGCATCTGAACAGATCATATTTATATTTATCAGAGAGACTGAAAAAAACGAAAAAACCTTTTGATTGGTAAAAGTTAGACAATTTATGTAAAGAGTCAGTACCATGAGGTACAGCACAACAAAACTGCCTTAAAGTACTCCCCTGGCTCCCAGACTCAGAAATACAATAAACAGGAAAAATTAGATTGATTGCACGATCCTTCCGCAGCAGCAGAAGAGTTACCCATGAAGAGGTTATGGAACAGTTAACCAATTAGCCCAGAAAATGTTACAGGAGCTAAATTTAGGTTAGATGGGCACTACACTGTAGATGCTGTAGTATATGGCATTCAACTTGTCTCTAATCCAGAAGACTATCCTGTAGCCAACATCTGTATTGCTCACTTTTTAGTGAGGGTTTTTGTGTCCTTTTCTGCTGACAAAAATCCCCCTATGTCACATGCTTTTAATATCTCCCTTATCTCTCACAAAGTCTGACTAATAATACCACAACCATGATGTCTTATTAGGAAATTGGTTTCCCTGTCCCAGCTTTACTCTTTTACAGGCCTCCCACTTCTTTTAACACCCTTCCTTTCACTCATAAAGCCGTTGAACACTTTAAAGAACCTTCCACCACATGGCTTAGCTTCACTTTTAATAAAAGGCTGTTGGCTGAACAGGTATATTAGATCATCTATTCCCACCTAAAAACACAAACACATGTCAGCAAAGAATTCAACAGCTCAAATGCCATTTTAAAAATAAACAGTAACTATTCAAAAGAATACTGGAGCACCAAATCTAGCACATGAAGAAATCTCCCCTGGTTTTCCACAGGAGATACACCACCGAAACTCCTCCCATGCCAGACTGGCATTGTGTGGCTTTTCTATTCAAAATGAAACACTTCAGTGAAATGTGAACACTCAGCTGTGCAGTGCACTTCTTCAGCAGTCATTGAGCAAATCATCTGCCAAAGGGTGCAGCTGCTTGTCTGCCTGTGAGAAAGCAGGCTTGCTTCCTCAGCCTGAGAAAAGGCTCCATGACACATCCAAGTCTCTTTCAAGGCAGTTTTATTTCTCACTACTCAATTTTCTGCTGACCATGAAACAGCACAGCTCCTCAGCTCATACTTGACCCATGCTTTTAGAAGCATCTTTTCTTCAATTCCTCCACTTGAGTATATAGTTCAGCAGCCCATCTCTGTTCAATATCTCATCCTTTCTAGCAGAGAGGGCTAAGAGTAGGAGGCTGGGTGGTCCCAAGGTCTGTGGCCTTTTTAAAAAAGGCATGGGGCCCAGCTAAGGAACAGTTGTAATACCATCAAATCCAACATGTTTGTTACTTCTCTTTTTTTCTGGTTACAAATGGTCTATCCTTCCTTCTTTCTCTATACCTAGGTTCTTTCTCCTTTGTCTGCCAAGAGTTTATCTGCGTAGTGGTGTGTTTAGAAGACCTGTGGAGCTCCCCCCAATTTTTAGGAGCCTGTCTGTATCTTGCTTTTATTGGATTAGAATTGAACTCCCAACCCTGAAAGGAGGATTCTCATGCAGAGCACCTACACCCTTGTTTGTGCCCTGTCACTGATTTGAGAATTGAACTCCCTAGCAGATGTATCTCTGTGTCTTCAAATGCCTACACAGCTTAAAAAATTTGGACAGTACGTGTCTGCAGCTGTGCTTCAGTATCTTTCTGTCACCCACTTCTTGGCTGTATCTTTATGCTTTGCTCTGGACAGGTAGGTTTAATGCAGGGCTGGGGAAAGGGGCAAAACAAAATACCAACAAAATACTGTGAGACTCAGAATGTAATTGCAGTTAGCAAATGTGCAAATGCCTTTGAAAATTCAGATCAGAATTTATTCCATGCAGAAATCAAAACCTGCAATCCCTTAGGCAGAAATGTTCTTCCACAGTAAGGTTTCCTGTCTATATGCTCACAGGTCCTGCATGTCATTACAGTGCATGTGAAGTGGTCTTAGTAAGAGAAGAAAAGCTGACTACTTCCTCTTTAGCCTACTGTTAAATGCTATTCTTCCAAGAGAAAACGTGCACAACTGACTTGCTTCCTCAGCCCAGAAAGCCTCACCATTCCACCTAAGTGTCTTTCACAGCATAGTTTTAGTTTCCAGCATAAATCTCAGATAAAAATGCCAAACAAACCTGTTTCTATGTCCACCAAGAACTACAGTCCTTGGACTTCATCTCTGCAATTTCACTGCAGGATCCTCTCTCCTTTTCTGATGGTTTTAAAGGGAAAGTTAAGCCACTTCTCAGCTAACAAACTGCTGCACCATAACTGGGAAAGCTGACTTACTAACTGTATAACAGTATCATTATCTCCTATTTAAAAGCAGGAATACAAAGTACAAAGGCAGCAAACAACATTTGAGAAAGGCTATGTGCTATCTCACTTCCTCATCCATCTGCAGACAGCCTTCCCCAGTGATAGCAAATCCTTCAGACCACTTCCCCTCTTTCCTCTTCTCTGCAGGCTGACCACAAGACCCTTTTAGTGACTGCATGCATAGAAGTAGCACTGGGAAAAATATTTAAGGTTGTTCAGCAGTTTCAAAGTCAGTTGTACCCCAAGGGCCTCTCGATTTGAATTTGTGCTATAAATAAGAAAGTCAATCAATTCCACAGGACCAGATGTTTCTGTGCAGTCTACTACTAACAGGCATATTGGGCTTGCTTGAAAGTTGTTGCTCTGCATCACTACTGTGTTTTGTATCCTATGGCTACATATAGGAATATATTTAAACTTACTCTGGATCTCAAATGCATGACAAAATGCAGCACAGAAACAAGGAACCCAAATATCTTGTATTATGGATTGAATTTTTAGGTCCCAAACTTTCTTTCCAAATGTGGTAACTTAGCTTCAAGTACCTTCAAATGAAGCTTCTAACAACAGCTTTGTAAGAAGATGATTTAACTATAACTTTATCAGTTTGAGGGTTTTCAGCAGAAAATGACAATTCAGAAATGATTCACAGAAATGCTGCATTTCGGTGAGTTTCTTATGTGACCCAGTGAGCTGCATCCAATGGATTGCTGACAAGCCAAATTTTCCAGGGTCAGGTAGTCTGCTCCAGTATATGGCATCTTAAGACCAGGTTCTTGCTGCAAAACAGATGGGCAGACCTAGAGGCTTTAGCCCTACCTGAGACTCTGGATACAGGCTTTGAAAATGACTGAATTCTCCCCCAAAGCCACCTGCACTTGCAGTGTCCCTGCCTTGCTGTTGCTGGCATTGCCTGGCAGTTTCTGCTGCCAGTGTCTGAAGCCCACTCTTCAGTTGCACTTCCCATACTCCTAATTAAGTATGGTAGGTCCATGAGGAATCCAGAAATTAAGAAGCAAGGAAGCTGTGCAAACGACTGGAAATGCAGACCTAAAATCACATGGAAAATCTGAAGCAAAAAAGTGCTGGGGTTATTGTGAAAACCTTTTTCAGACCTCATACTCCCAAAGTCACAATTTTACATGCTCAAAGGTGCAATAATCCTGCAATCTCTTCTCATCTCAGTGTCAGAATGACAATCAGTAAGAGAACTCCAGCTTTCAAAGAAGTCTGGATGTAACTGTAAAATAGAGAGTATTTCTTAGTTGCTTTGAGAAAGGCAAAAAAATCCATGGTAAAGTTCAGAAACTAAGCTAGACTTCCCAAATACCTTGTTTCTAACCAAGCCATGCTGTAACCTTGCTATTTTGAAGCTAATTTGGTGCTAATAACACGGAAACCCACAGCAAATTATTGCTGCCTTAGCCACAAGTAAACAACAAAAAATAAAACCCCTGCATTTCATTCCTTCATTCACTGGTAAAGTGTAATTTAGTTTAAATTCCAAGCATGTTTATATTTTGTAGCACATTTTAAAATAAGAAGGATTTTTTAATACTCTGAACTTCACTAAACCTTATTTTTGACCATTAATACATACTGTAAAGTGAAGAGTGAGTGCTATTTGTGAAATATATATTGGTGAAATACCAGCTAGTTAAAATCAATTGTGTTCTGAAACTTTGTCAACAATAATTTACTATCTGGGTACTTAACCATCACATGTAGTCTAAGAATCTTAATTTAGCTTCCTAGAAAGAGAGAAAACATTGTATTTGTCTGTGTTTGGAGGGAACACAAGCTGGCAAACATACCACTGTTTTGAATTCAGACACTTGCCACAGCAGCCAGTCTTCATTAAGTGTGTACAGGGCTTTGCAAGTTATCGCATCAACAGGTCCTTTGTTTATCCTCTGATTGAGGGTTGTCACTAGCAAATAGAAAGGTTCACCAATTGTCTCCTAGGACATGAAAAGAAGGCAAGAAATGCGTTTATTTTTGTAACCCTTAAATGAGCATGAATAACTAGAAAAAAATCAAGTGTAACAAATATGTTATTTCCTTTTAACTAATTTGTTATCTTGCAATTAGAAAATAAAATACCTCCGAGCAGATTTGCCTAGTTATTTGTTTCACCTCCATCCTTTGCTTTTCAATGTAAAAGTCTCATGCAAATAGCAAGGGACAGCTGGAGTGTGTGGCAAGATAGCTCACAGCCCCTTGCTGTGCACAAGCACATTACAGACAAGCTGCTCCTACTCCACCTGGCAGACACTTCCTAGTTCCACCAAAGAGTGGGTGGGAGGTAAGACATGCACGTGTTCACACACATACTTCAGCTATTTCTTCCATTTTCAGTCCTGTGAGAAAACAAGCTAACAACTAAAATTCATTTTGAATTGGTGTTTCCCCTTGTTGTCCCTGAAAAAATGCTTTGGGACCAAGATGGTGGGACATACACTGGTGTATCAGCAAAAGAGGGAAAGAAATTGGGCCTTTTCTCTCCTGCCTAAACCCCAGTCTTCAGGAAAGCATCCGAGAAAGGAAGGGTGTATCTTTGTTTCCACGTGACACCATTCCTGCAGCCTGGCTAAGGCATCTCACTAGCACAGCTCTGTAAAGATGACTGGTGTACTGAGAACATATCTCTGACAGTTGCTTGGCACTCTCCTGGGGCTTCAGGAAACCAGTGTGAGCTGCTGAGCATCAAACAATTCTGCTGCTGTATGAATGCAAGGACTGATGAGAGTGATACCATCAGTGCAATATTGTCACATTGATAAGAGAGACAGGAAGTGTAACCAAGCTCTGAAATCAAGAACAAAGCGCTACCAAGTGGACCTGAATAAACGAACAGTAAAAGGAAACAAAATGCTTATTTTGTTTCTATTAGAAGTATTTTAGTTGTTGAAATTTTCAATGCTGTTTGGAGGTTGAAAAATTTGGAAAGAATTTTAGTTTTCCAAAGGATGGTATTCCTTAAATCTCCACTACGTGGTAGCTTTCCAGCAACTAGCAAAGGAAGGTACCACTGCATTTTAACAAGTGTGTCAGTCTTTTAGTATGATCACAATCCATCTCACTGGGCTGAAATAATGTCTGACATGAGAAAAGGATATGCTAGAATTACAAAATTACCCAAATCTTGGCCAAAAAAATGACATGATCATCACTTGGAGATGATCACGTCATACTCTTTTTCTGCATCCTACTGATGACAACCAGCTAAGTCACCTCAAACTAGAAGAGTGCACACCAATAATGTTATATGTTAGAGTAAATGCTTTAAACTGATCTCTCTAATAGTTCCTATGGAAAAAATCAATTAAAGAAATTCGTCACGGCTCTTATGTAGTGAAAAGATGTACCCTACCCGGAGAAATCCAGAAAGGCAGACAGACATCCAGTTTGTCAGCAATTTTTCTACCACAGATTCCGTTCGTCTGAGCAGGAGCTTAGGCTGTACATTGCTTGATTGCTCCATCAAGTCCCTTGTCAACACTTCCAAAATATGAGTCAGATAAACTAGCTTAGTTTGTAATGCAATAGTCAAGAAGGATGCAAACAAGCACCTGTTAAAAAAAAAAACAAAAAGAAAAAAGAGCTGTAATTTTAGAGTATCTCTTACCAGTCAGATTTAATAAATGAAACACACTTTAGTGCAGTTCATATCCTATGTTTTCCCTCCTCAGGCACAGAAATTGTCCACTGTTCTCTACAAAAATATAAAAAGTGCAAGTCCATCTGCTCTTGTGATTATTTTTTAAACACAGAATTTGTGCCTCTAAACTACTTCTGCAGAACAACACTTGCTTCAGTGACAGAACATTTCTAAACTGTAGAACTGTTGATCTAACTGCAGGAAGTGTTTACAGTTTCGAAGTGATATTTCCTGCTCCTCTGCCTCTGTTTACACGTACAAATATTCCACTTTCTCTTTAATGGTTTGTTTTAATGGTAATGTTTTTTCTTCCTCAGTTTGTGCAGATGGAGAAAAAGGAAAAACGCTCTGGAGTACTGCAAACTTGTTTTGCAAGTAGTAGAAATTACATTTGTGTGCTATAATCCATCTCGTTTTTTCCTGCTAATTCTTTGTCTTGAAGATGATAAGCATAATCATACTATACCTGTCTTTCACAGAGAAATTTTTCTGCTTTTCAAGGGTGTGAATGAGAGTAACAAGAAAGTTCTTGTTACAAATTAAAGCATGCAACATGTTGAAGCTTTCATCCTTGCTCGTTTGGTCTCTGCTCTGGAATAGTTAAACAAAAATAAGCAAACTGTAGATTTGCTATGATGGATTCTTAATGCTCAGAAAAATGGTAAGAAACATATGGGATAAGATCCTGGCCTCATTCAAATCACGGGGAATTTTGCATTTATTTCACAGGTCTCAGGAGTTTATGGAAGATGCATTTGCATTTGTGTAAAACAGAGTACACACATACAGAGCATACATTTACTGCCAAATATACGAAGTAATACCAATACTGCCAATAGTTAAGTTTGCCTGTCATTTCCCATGACTAGATTCTGTTTATTTTATTTAAATAACTCATAATATACATTGGGCAACAGCATCTTACATTTCAAATTCTTTTTATATATAAATCCATGTAAGCCTCCTCAAGCAGGGTAGGGAACATACTGAAAATCCAAGCTCATGTGTTCTAGGACAACACCGAGAGAAGGGACACATCACTCTTGAAAAAACAACTATTAATTAAGGCATATCACACTCCATCAACTTACCTGTGGCATTTCTTCACTGAAGATGGATGCAAAGCCTCCTGACTAAAATATAAGGGGATATTTATCATTCTTAAGTTTATCAAAAGTTTCTAACACAAGTATGTTAAACACGCCAAGCATGTTCCTGATGCTACTTGAAATAAAACAATGGAAATGCCAGATTCTAAAGCAGAGACAATATAAAAATTCTACACAGTAACTTCTGCAAAAGTGTGGCCGAAGTTCACTGAAAAGTAAACTCTCAAAGATGACCTGGTACTGACTTCAGTGTTCCTCAGTGTGTTACTTGCTGCTGCTGAGCTCCACTAGCACAGCAACTAATGCTCCGCAGAAAGAGCTACTTATTATTCTCAAATGTGCTGGTGTGCAAGGGGTGTTGCAGGCTGCATCCTTCTTGGATGGCAATGATAGCCTTTGGTATATACAGTTTCCGTAACAGAGTGACACTTGAGCTCATCCGCCTCCATTCATTTCAAGGCACTTTATGAATGTTCACTAATGAACTCTCCAGGAGGTCCCTGCTGTCAGTCTCCAGAGAGGCACAGGTGCCACCACACATCCAGGCCTAGCAAAAACCCTCACACAAAGGGAAGCTCCCAGTTCTCAAATATCTTGTCAATGCCTCTTGAGCACCAAATTTACACTAGTAACAATTACTGTTACCTGCTTTATCTGTGATGCTGGCTGCCCTAGTTTTCTTACAGAATCACAGAATGGTTTGGGTTAGAAGGGACCGTAATGATCATCTAGTTCCAACCCCACTACCATGGGCAGGGACACTTTCCATTGGACCAGGTTGCTTAAATCCCCATCCAACCTGGCCTTGAACACTTCCAGGGATGGAGCATTTACAACTGCTCTGGGCAACCTGTTCCAGCATCTCATCACCCCCATCATAAAAAATTTCTTCCTTATGTCCAATTTAAATTTATCCTCTTTCAGTTTGAAACCATTACCCTTTGTCCCGTCACTAGAAGCCTTGTTAAAAAGTCTGTTTCCATCTTTCTTGTAAGCCTCCTTTTTATTGAAAGGCTGCAATGAGGTCTCCCCAGAGCCTTCCTGAACAACCCCAATTCACTCAGACTTTCTTCACAGCAGAGGTGTCCCGACCTTCTGATTGTTTTCATGGCCCTCCTCTGGACCCACTCTAACAGGTACATGTCTTCTTGTGCTGGGGACCCCAGAACTGGACACAGTACTCCAGGTGGGGTCTCACAGGGGCAGAGAGGAAGAATCACCTCCTTCGACCACTGGCCACACTTCTTTTTGATGCAGCTCAGGGTACAACTGATTTTCTGGGCTATGAGCGCACATTGGCATCTCACATCTAATTTTTCATCTACATATGTGATTTTTCATCCCTCCCTGTCTTCATTCCTTCTGCTCTATTCTCCCCTACCATACTCTTCTTCCTCTTTCTTCACTGGCTATTCCAATTTTTTCAGAACTTCTTCAGCAACCCATACACTGACTACCAATGAAACACACACACACACAACGAAAAAACCAGAACCACATTAAAGGTTAAAAATGCTTGTGAAAACAGAACAAACATGTAGCATTAAACCAAACAATGTGTGAAATTGAGGGAAAACAGAAATAATAATACAAATTTAACAAGTAAAGCAAAAATTAGGCTGAACATGAAGAACATTAGAAGAATAGATATAATATCCATTTAACATCTACAAGCATTATGCAAGAAACCAAAAGCTATCAAGCCAGATTAAATATAGAAAATTGAAGCAGTGGAAAGTAAGACTCTCAAAATGAAGATGGGGTCCATCACTCTTAATTTTAGGTATCTGACTCTCTCTTTAAGCTAAAACTTGTCCCATCCTGAGAGAGATGTCTCAGGCAAATGGGATGAATCACTTTTTTGAGCTGCCCATCTCTGCACTGACTACAGAAAATGCTCAGTGAACAGCTTCGATCTCCATGTTTAAATAGCTTAGATTAGATGTGACAAAGCCCATTAAACACACTGGAAGGCAGAAAGAGCACAATATGGACATCGTTCAAACACATGAGGCTAGTGAAGGAAGTGGTGGGTTGGCACTTCGACCCTTCTGTCAATCCTTGTGACAATCATTTTCAATCTCTACCCCTTTGGTTTCTCTGTTCATCTATAATGTTTGTTTAGTGGAGCACTGCTTTCCTACCACATTCATACAGCACAAGGCATGTTTGGACACTGCTGCAGTGTAAACATTAAGTACTTAGCAGAAAAAATTGGTACACAACACGTTAAATAACTTGCCTGACACCGCATGTTTGTAGAGAGCTAATAGTATCCATTGACCCTTTGTGGTATTGGTATTTCAAACTGAGACAAAATCCAATTGGAATAATTTCCAGAATGTGCAGTGGCACAAGACTCACCAAGGGAAAACAGAAGCCCTTCCCATTCTGACTTTATAGAATGCCACAGTGGCAGACTTTGTGCCTCTTTACTTTTTATTTGCATGAAGCACGGCATTTCCACTCAGAGAGCTTCAACAGATTTTTACTCTTTTGACAGGGGACTATCACTAGGAAAAGCTATATTCTTGAAAATAAAAATGCTACTTTAATGTTAATATGCCTGGCAACAAAACAAACAGAAAGGAAAGAGATGCAGATAGTAAGGTTGCCTCAGTCTACTTTCTTCAAACCACCTGGTGACCCCTTACAGATCAGACTGGGGACACCACAGAAGTAGTACTGGAAGAGATATTCGCAGTGTCCTTTGGTATGAGAACCAGACTCCAAGTATTCAAGGATTTTGCACATGTAATTGCTAAATATTATTCCGCCTTAGTATCTGCTATTTGGTGTTGTACAAAAAAACAAAGGCCTTGATTCTGCACTATCACATGTGTTTAACTCCATCACAATGAGTTTTTACTGGGATCACAAACAGCAGTAAAGTGAAGCAGCGTGCAGAGAAGACTACAGGACTTGGCTGCAGCAGTGATTAGTAGCACATGAAGACCAGTAGATAATTCACATACATACCAGTTATGCCCTAAACTAACCAAGGGTTTCTACTCTTTGGTCTCAGTTATACCAAAAACTATCACCAACTGAGATCACAGCTTCCGCCAATTGGGTAAATGCTGGTAAGCACGATATAATTTTGAAGGTTGTGGCAAAGGTACTTATGAAGCTTGTAATGTGCCACATATGCAAAAAAACCCCCAACAGTAAGAAGCATAAAACATTCAAGAGAAGACATCTGGTCCTCTGACACAGTGGCACAAACTGCTCCAATTAACACTGAAAATATCCACCTCTGAAGTGGACAATACAAGCACTTACAGAATTTCTAAGCATTTGACCTGCACCCCTTTCAATCAACATCTTACCATTTCTGACAGCACTCTGGTGTAGAAAGTCAGCACAATTTCTTCATCAGTCTAATTAGGTAGTGTCATGATGTTAGCTAGCATGTTAGCTAGCCTGAGTGTTACTCTAATTAGCTATAGCATGGGAAGTGAAAGCATGGGAGCAAAAAGAGCAATGGATAAATTATAGCTTAGTTAGGATGGCCTGAAAGGCAAGCAGCTGAGTGAGGCTGGACAAAAAGTAATGGATACACACACAACCCTTGAAAATTGAAGAATGTTGCTTTAGCTACAGCATAAAGGCTTGCTTAAATATAGAGAAGTACAGCCTTAAGTGTTCTTTGGTAATTTTTGATTTAAGAAAAGTTTCTTGTGAAAACAATGAGCAATTACTGTGTAGTATTTTCTTTAGTTATTTGATCCGGAGCTTCCTAGCTTTTTTAATATTAGTCAGGCCTGACAACTGAAATACTTGTAAACTTTACCTCTGGAAAGAAAGTTCTAAGAGCAAAGTGTTTGTAGTCAAGGAAGGGAACGGTTCCAAAACTATCCACCACATCTAATTCATCCATCTGCAGTTCAGCAAATCCTGAAAAAGCAACCCCATCCCCACCCAGAGAGTTAGTTTAGTTGATACAAAATCATCTTCACAAATATAACTTGTCCCCAGTAGATGTTCCTTAAAAACCAGTTTTCAGGGAAAAGGGGTTCTTTTTATAGCTGAAGCTCTTATGAGCAGGAAAGTAGCAACCCATTTTTTCCCCTGACTTTTATTGAACGAAATACTACATTCAATCCTATTAGCTCAGTGCTATCTGCTACTATAGTGCACAAAACATTAAAGAGGAACTCTGATCCAACACAAAAATACTCTAACAGCTACAAAATAAAAAAGTTTATTTAATGTGAGCTTCTTGACAGGTTCAGTTCAGAAGTTACTCTATACTTAAGCTCTGTAAAGCTCTTCAGACTTACCCTCGCGTATTTCCTTACGAATCTCATATTCCAGCAGTTCAAGTTGCTGACTCTGTTTTCGAGTTAACTCTTTGGATTTGTATCGAGTAACTATGAATGCCGCTAAAAAGGAGGAAAAAAAGATTATGAGTATAAAAAGCGCAGAACAGAAAACCCTCATATGAGAGACATATTTTATTATTATTTCAAGAGCCAGAAAGATTAATGTACACTTGCAGTCTCCAGGAGGATTAGTGTTTTGCTGTTGTCAGTGTGCTAGTGCCCATGAGCCCTAGTTATCTGGATTTATAACCCAATGTTTAATAAAAATCATTCCTTTTAACAAGGTCTTAGAATTGTCAATCCAACTTTATTTGAAAGTACAACACACCCTGCTACATAGAGCCTGCACAGTGAGACACAAACACTTCTACTAATAGCAACCTACTTAAGGTAGTATGGATGAAACAGGAAAAACAGTTGTTTTGAACAGGAAATCCACTTCTAAATTGTTAAATTCTCTAAAGCTTATTTTGAGAGCATAAAAGCATGAGATATGGTTCCTTTTTAAAATGAACTTTTAAAAAAAAAATTAACCAACCAAAAGAACAAACATCTAATCTTATTAAAGTAAATGGAAATTTATCAAATATAAAATCAAGTAAAAACATGCAAGAAAAAAAAGGGTGCATTAAACCCAGGAAGGGATAACTATTTACCTCCCTCAGTTTAGTAATGGCCCACAAGTTCAGGAATGATCCAAATGAGAATGAGCAGAAACACCACAAACACTGCCTGAGGATAAGCAGTTTGTTAAGGAACATCTGCCCTAGGGACACAAGGGTAGCCCAGCTCCGGCAGCCGGAAGGGACCAAGTTGTGACACACAGGGATGTCAGTCCTATGGACTGCCTGATGAAATAATAGTGAATAATTTCAGCAGAACAGACAGAACTATTATCTTGTAATGTGCTGCAGTCTCACAAGATTGACTTCACCACCAGAAGAGAGTTAAATTTGTCCACTCTTATTGGGAACAGGGTAAAACCACCATACTGTTAGTGACAGTTCCAGACGTGTGTGTGTGTGTTTGTGTCATGATTATACCCTTCAGCAAATCAAAAACCAAAAACGCATTATTGTACTTACCTATAATGACACCCACTACAATAGGTAGCAAAATAAGAACATATAAATATATGTACGACGATGTTGGTTTGACTTCATGCTCAAAATTTCCCAATTTGACCTGAAGAAAAGTAATGGCTGTGTTAATAGAAGACAGTTATTAGATCAGTGCTTAAAATGACATTTAATGTGCTTTAAAAAAAGTATTTAAGGCACATAAGGACCATGGTAGATTATTGAGAAGACAGCAGCAATTCAGGAAAACATATGTGAACCAACATAAAACTAACTTTTACTGTATTTGATGTTTAAGCAGGATAACAGAGCAGTGATGATAAAAATCTGGAGGTCCTTATGCAGCACCACATTTTGTCATGCTCTTGCTGCAAACTAGAGCTCTCAAATGAATGGCAAGAACTGGCCTCCAGCTGGCCAAACGGCTCATGCACTTCAGAATTGCTGCTAAACATTCTGGCCTTTTGAAGCAAAGAAGGCACACGTTAATAATTAAGAACATTCATATGCACTCGCAGTGTTACTCTGCTGAGCAGAAAAGTAGCATAAGACTCATGCTAAGAATGAGGGAAGTAAAATTTTTCATAAGACAACTGGCCCACAGCCCCTCTTTCCTATTTCTTTGCAGAACTTTCAACCTCTTTATGTAGAATGTATAGCATTCCTGAAGGTCTTAAAAAAAAAAGGCAACACACAATACATGGACAACATCCCCCAATAATCAGTGGGCTTGTCATAGGCAGGACAGGCATTAATTCTTAGAAGCACATGAAAGTGCTGAAGTCTGCCAGATGCCAAACTGAGGCATTCACCACTGATAATTACGGCAGAAGAAATTTCACAAAGGATGATCTCAAAGAGGACTGTGAAATCACATAAATAAAGGGTAGCTAAGACTATAAACAGACTAGATGTAAAAATATGCTTTGACACATAAAAAGAATACCACAAAGTGCCAGGGATAGAAATGAGCTTGAGATAATTGAAAAGGAGGGTTGGGTTGAAATTATTTTGGGTTACAGCAGGGAAGGCAGAGATCTGGTGATTGCAATCACTGGCTTGTCACAGGAGGTGAGCAGCCAGGGCAGCTGCAGGCTGCCAACTGGATAGTCACATCGCAGCTCCACAGACACAAGCAAGCAAAAAAACCCCACAGGGCTGGAAGGACACAGCCTTTATATTCCTGGGGCTACAAAGAACAGAAGACAAAGCAGATCTTCCTTCAGCAAATGCTACTTTTCCTCTGATGTTTCTATGTCTTCACAGTACCTATAAAAAGTCTTTTTTGGTTTGAGCCTTCCTAGGATCCCATTTGCCTTTTCCAAGGATGAAATGCATTGATGGCTAAATACATTAACCATCCTGTAACTAATATACCTGCTTTTATCTACTCATGTCCAACTGCAGGATTCCTAAAGCAGAAATTTCTGTTACTCATCTTTGTTTATTGAAATGTGAGACAAAGCATTCATTTAATTTTTTGCTCATATTTGGATCATCTTTAATCTTCACCATAAACTTCCCATCCAGTGGCCCCATTTCTTTCCTTATCTTTTGTCTTGCTTATGAATCACAGACTAAATAAGATACACCTGAATTAATCCAATTGCTATTCCTAAATTAATTTCATTTTTCCGCATGACATTACAAAACCTCCTCTGGACTGGTAATGCCTCTGAGCTTTATGTCATGAGCAAATGTTATTAGTGCATGCCTTATTTTTGTGTTCAAGCCACTAGTGATATTAAATAACATCTGTATGAACATCAACGCTGCCCAGAGTCAGCTCCCCATACACAGCATCCGTTTTTTCTAAACCCTACCATCTTCATAATCACCATGTTAAGTCACCTGAGTGACTTTCAGGAACATCTGATCTACTGCTTTTTTGTTGCTGAGGAAATCACTCGCTACGAAACAAAGATACCTAGCATGATCTGCTTTCATTAAAAAGAAGGTGACAATTATCTCATTTTCCACTTACCTCCAGGTCTTTCATGAGTCTCTCATTCGAAATACATTATAAAGTTTTACACAGAGCTGGGATTAAACCAGCAAGCCTGCATTTGCCTAAGTTGGTGTTGGTTTTTTTTTAATGTAAAATACTAGTTTTATATTTGCTGCTCTCCAGTCATACAGCATGTCTCCTGACTGCAGTTTTATCTAAAATCTTTCCTACTTAGCCCACAATATCATGTGTCAGTTCTTCTTCAGTGCTGTGATAGGAATGATCCTGTTCCTGCTGTATTGAGCGCCTTGATCTATCTGAATCTTGTTTCTGTCACAAGAATGACATTTTTGTCTCTGACAACTCTCTCCAGACTGATCATTCTGCCTTTGAACCCATACTCAACATCCTCTTTCTTCCAGAAAACTAAGGAAAGACACATTTATTCTTGAGCCAAAATTATCTTTTATACCCACGTTATCTTTTCTTCAGTGGTCCTATTTCTTCTATGATAATCTATTTATAAGATTTTAAAAAACATTTACCATTTTAAAAAACATTTACCGCTTTAAATTTTTTTTTTTATGTTGGAAAAAATAATTTTTAAGGTACTAGAAGTGAAATGTTACATGAGAACTACTGCATTTGATTTGCCTTAGTGAAGTAGTGACCTTTCTGTGACAGTCACTCCTTTGAAATCTGCAGGATAAGCATGTGATATTGCAAGGCAACATTAATATTTAAATGCAACACCAAACTCAGGAAGGCTTTTCCATGCCATAACTGGTTCAGACGGCAGGATCCACAGATGGGGGATCAGTTAACAGTGATACAAAGTCAAGAATAGCTTTGTTAATCTTTACTATGAGCCATATGCCTTGAAATCAATAGAGTTGTTTCAGTTTTATACCACCACACACTGTGATAAGAGTCTGGCATAATTTTTCTCCCTCTTAAATGGTGATGACTGCATTCTAAAAAATTTGTATCTTCATCTTACTCAGGGAGCAAATATCTTAGGCTGCAATTTAGCTCTGACATCCATGCTAATGTTCGTATATCTGGGCTTGGCTTTGTGCCACATGCCCAAAGCATTTTAACTTTCCCAACGCACATTGAATTTCAACCCGTTTTTCATCCAGAAATGCCTTCACTTCTGTCTCAGTGGTGAATCCGAAGACAGATCCTTGTCTACTTTAGTATGAAAAAGTGACTGGGAGGACACAATCCTTTTCCTCAAGAACATACTGCAGAAACAGATTGCTCACGGATCTAAGATGAGGGGTTCTGGAGACAGTGATGCTGTTACAATGATGTCTGTGCTGCAGATAGAGGTGTGACAAGCTACTGTTCTGGAGCTCAGCTTGGACTGCAAAGCCTTCCTCTGACACTGCCACAGTCATCAGACAGAAAATGAACGCAGCACTGCCAGTGGCACCTAAGCTAGGCAGGCATGCTTACATATGAGGAACAAAACTGTACTACCAAGTATCGAGAGAGAAGAAAACTTCTGCCCTCAATAAAGAACATCCATGATGAGAACATTCATGACGAGAGCATAACTGATACATTTTACTTCACTTATATAAACATTCAAACACCGCTGAATTGCAACAAAAGGGAACTGTACTTACAAAAACTTTCACTGTGGAAAAGTCAATCTTGTCTGTTCCTTCCCTTTTGAATTTGCACAATATGGTGCTACGGTCTGGCTTTTTGGTAATATTTTGGACACTGAACCATATCTTTTTGGTCTGTGCACCAGTCATATAAGACAGATAAACTTCTACCTCAGTTTTAGAAATATTCAAGTTATCATTTTCTTTCTAGAGAGAAAAAATAATTAAGAAAATAAACAGTCACTAAATACAGAAAGAAAAAAAAGTATCCTAAAACACTATTTAAAATAAGGCATTGTACATCATTACTTTCAAACTTACATATATTTTTAATTCCAGATCAGGATCCAATTCAGTGTGCAGCTGGTAGTTAATGAACACTGGGTCAGGGTGATAGTGTAATTTGACACATGGTATAAAGGTAGTATCCACTTTTAACATCATATCAACCACTTTACCCTCAGTTGCATGGCTCAGGCTTGGTGTTAAGTAATGGTATTCAGATGCATTGCCAGGAAACCTAGAGACCTAGAAATGCAATAGCAAAGTTGTAACAGTCATTAAGTACTCAACAGTGGGTACAATTACACTCAAAACTAATTTTCATGTCTTCCTGACTTCACACAGATACCTGCTAAATCTCTTCTCTGTGATCAGGGCAGAGCTGCATGAAGAACATTGAGCAAAACTTCTGAGTTGACCCTGTGTCTACCTTCAAGCACATTTATCATACACTGTTTTAAGGCTGATTGCACACTGCTAAGGCAACTATTTCCTGCAGTGAGTGAGACAGGAATTGTGACAGCCATTTCTCCTTCCTTCCCCTCAATGCCAGTGACAAGAGTAAGACTTAACTCCTGAGAGAGTGCAGTTGCTGCAGTCATTGTAGCATTGAGTCATTGTTTACTCCTTTGGGTGATGCTGCTCTGTTATGGTCTCTGTGCTGCAAAGGGTCAACAAGATGCCTACCTCCTTACATACTTGTGCCTACCTCCTTACATACTTGGAGAAAAGGTTTCATCCCAACATCAGCTACAGTCTGCTGCCCCTTCCTGAGGCAGTGGCACCATTTAGGTTATCAGCACAGAGCCAGAGAGAAGTACAGAACCCCCTCTTCCAACAGACCCATATCTGGAAATTGGGGTGACTCAAAAAGGACAGATTTGGAGTAACTCTTTAAACCAAAAAAAAAGGCTCAGGGAATTATGCAGAGAGTAGCTTATGTGTATCTGTGATTTTGTACTAAGAACGTGTGCAACTGTAATCCTAGAGGTGGTCATATTTATTTCACTAGAGTGACTGACGTGCCTGCAAGTGTTTGGAAATTACTGATATCTCCTAAAACCTTAGGAACAAAACCTAATCCACCAAGAGACTTCTATCTGGTATTATAAAGGAGATTTAGACTTACTGTGAGGTTTGATCTCTGGTCATCTGAAATAATCACACTGTCCACCACATTAAAATTTCTACCAATTGTAGTAATTTTGCGACCACCACTGGAAAAAAAAAAAAAAAAAGATGTGGAGGAAGGGAAGTTGATATCTGTGTTTCCACAGACAGACAAGTCCTGCATTAAGGCTTCAGCAATGCATAAACTACTCATGCGCATTTTGCTTTGGTAGCAGATGATAAAGTCAAACTGCAGGACTAGATAATTTGACCTATACAGTGTTCTTCCACTCTTTCCTCATAATGTAATGGTAAATATTTTTGCTACCTCAAAACCAAATTACTTGATTGCATATACATGTATACTCCTTTCCAGGGACTGTTCACCTTGTTTTCTATTCATGTAGCCAAAGAACCAGACCATGATTTAACACTCTTGATGAAAGAGCATCATGGTATTTCACTGCCCCAGCACAGCCCGGCCCATGCTTAATTCTTGCCTTCTTCAGGACAAGCCGATCGTGCCAGGCACCTCACAGGAAACATTCTTGGCAGTGTTTGCACCATCTGTCTCAGCACACACAATGGTGCTTGTGTCTGAGGGCTCTGGCTCACAATCTCTGCTGAACACAGTTGGAGTGGTTTAAGGTATTATTAATTTCCAGCTGCCTGAGCTGCCTCTCACCTGGAGATGAGGGCATGCATCCTAGCTGCTCAGCTGCTGCAGCTGCCAGCCCAACTCATTACCTCAAATCCACACTTGATGACAAGATATTAGATTAAGAACCTGCAAGCGGGTAAAAACTGTGCAGGCAGAGGGACAGGTGGAAAGCTGTGCTGAAAATATCTTAAAAACCACCCTGTAAGTATTTCACCAGATCTGTGAGTCTCCCACGGAACAAGTAGAGGCTTGAAAAGGGCTCTTTTGGCTTTAGGGAACCCCGATGTAAAGTCTGCACATATCACTGCAGGGGTGATTATTCTCACTTTATTTCACTGAAACTTTATACTGTTTTTCAGGTGAAGGCTATATTAGTATCAAGAAATCAAAATTAATTGGAGTTAGAATTCATGCATCCTACCCATATTTTGGATTTAGCTTTAGTCTGAATAGACTATTTTTGACTTCTATAAAGAGGACTTGGGGTGGGCAGGAAGAAGTTTATAAAATCCTGCAAACACAGAATCCATCTTGCAGTTATCAAGTTAAATTATCTGTTAAATCAGTTCATGGGTGTAAATTCACCCTCCACAACGGGTTATAGCAGTTTTCCAAGTTTGCTTGCACCTGCCCAAGGAAGAAGGCTCATATTGGCTCAGTGCAACTACATTTGAATAAATACATAAAAAGTAGAGAAAGACAAAACTTACCTGATCCAGGAGGTATTTGGTGTGATTCTGGAACATGATGGCAGTGAAACATAATGCAGGGTCATTGGTGGTGAACATTTTTTCCCATTAGCCTGTATACATATACTTTTGGCCTCCTTACGTGTTGGTGGGAGAGCAAATGTCATTTGTGTATCATTTAGCACATTTCTAACTTTAATGCTGGAGGAGAAAGAAAACAGACAAACACTGAAACACAGTTGACATTCATTGGTGTTACCACACAAAGCCTATAACCTACAGTAAATGACAAGTAGAAAAGAGAACTGAATCTCTCTCTGAGCTGCCAGATGGATGGACAGAGAGAGCAGGGAGTTGAAAAGACAAAGTAGGGCATCTTTTGAATGAAGTTTATATGTGACACAATAATCACAGAAGTCAGTATTGATATTTAACTTGGGATGAGGCTATGTAATGCAGTGTGTGATTTAGCTGTTTACTCTGTACTTCTCCAACGTGCTACCAACACGGTCCATGAGCTAGTCAAGAATGAGAATCTTCAGCTTCTTTTTCTTTCTCTTTTCTCTCCGTCCTTTTTCTCTCTACTTCCTGTCTTTCCCTCCTTCTCTCCTTTTGTTTTCTGTGGTCCCCCAGAAATTAATGGTTGAAAACTGAACATCATTTTTTCAAGTGCTAGCTGTGTAAAATGGCCTTGGTAATCACAGGCAGCCACTGCAGCTGCACCTGAAAATAACTGATTCAGAATACAATGATCTAATTATCTAGGGGGTTACACTGTGCAATCATCAACAGAGAAAAGAAGGAGCTGTTGCATGAGATATTTCCTTCCATGGCATGGTGTCTGCACTTTTACAAGCAGAATCCTAGAATATATGGGGAATCTTTTGAAGCAGAGAACTGCCAAACAAAAGCTGAGGCTTTCCTGTGACCTAACTTCTTCTAGCCTGCTAGAAGGCACAGAGCACCACAGGTACAGTGCTGTCCTACTATTACTGAGAGAACCTACCACCTACCCTTCCACCCCCCATATTGGTACCCAAACATCACATTCATTTCCATCCTTTGGGAATTTAAAGTGGAAGTATAACTAGACACATGTAGAGCTTTCCCTGCTCCTCCTGCGGAGGAGAGGTACATTACAACTGTTCACCCAACTGTATTGCTAGAACAAAATGGGCATAATTTTCACTATGAAAAGTAAATAGTATTATTTTTCAGTTTAACTCACACGTCTGGTTTACAGCCAGTGATTCCAGTCAATATCAGTTTTATGCCTGATGCACGTGTAAAGTTTTCTCCTTTGACTGTTATTTCGCTTTTGCCTAATGTAGAAATCCACAAAGGTTCAATGGATTGAATACTGATATGCTATTAGGAAACAAAGCAAAACAAAATGTGGTTATAAACACGCTAGGCAGATAAGTAACAGCTGTAAAAACAACTGCCACTCAAGAATGCAGATTTTATGGCACTGGGATACATTTTTATTAATAATTTCATATCTTGTTAAATTTAATCCTGGGGAGCACTGTCAATCACAACTTCTTTACAAGCCAACTATTTTTACCATTGTATTTTATATTTCAATTTATCCCATAACAAAGTTGCCCAAAGGAATCACAGTCTGACATACTGGAAGGTAGGTATCATAAAAACCTAGCTTGAAATGGTACGTTTTGTGTGACCCCTGAAGAACTAAGAAACAATGCAAGACAAAACCCATGGTGCTGTCACTATGAGAGATCAGAGAACAAATGAAGGCATCTTTCGTGACCTGAAAAGGGGAAGCAGGGTCAAATCCTCGAATGGAAAATTGAGAAAGAGCCCCAGAATTAGCTTTACTAGAAAGTCTTTTCAAAAGTCATGCATAGAACTAAGGGTACAACACAACTGCGGGGGAATTTTTTGGTATTTCATTTTGATGCTAAGAAGTTCTCCAGCATTTAAGAACAATCCTAGTTTACTCTGATGCTGCCACAGTCTTACAGAAATGTGGCCAATTTTTAAACTGTGCTTTTAATTGTCTATATTTACTTGTGCTAACTTACTAACACCGCTGAGCAAGAAGAGCTCTTTTTTCCCTAGTGTATGTATGTACTTGATACATTTGACAGCATCTCATGTTTAATCAGTGTTGCTGCTTCCCCAGTTTCATAGTCACACAGACGGTTTCCTCTTTATCTATCTTTCAGACAACAAACTGAAACATTCGAAAAAACAGGAAAATACGCACGTGAAACCACAAACTGTTTGGGACCTTCTCAAGCAAATGATTTCTAGCCTGATTTTAGACTGCCTATAATACTAGTTTAAATTGACTTTTTAGAGTATCGTGATTATCCTGATTTTTGCTATGCACCCATGTATACATCCAAGGGTTCATTCTTCCCAACCCTGTGAAGGGTACTGGTGCAAAGCCTCTAAGAAAGCCCATCCCATAGGTTTTTCTCTATCCACTAATCCTTGCATGTACCCAGAGCAGTACTAAGGCTTCGGGCTGGTGGTTTGAGGGCACCATCAGGGTCACAACACCATCCCCAGCAAAGACAGCCTTTGCCCATTTCAGAAAGGCCCCCAGCACATTGTCCCCACATGCTACCACAGCTCACTGAATGCCAGAGCATTCTACAGCTAACGTCACCTGTCACCACTGATTGAAAGCTTCAATTTGTGCCTTAGGAAATGGCAAGAGAGGGCAAAGGCTGAGGCCAGAGGGCTTGCAAAAGGGCCTCGAAGGTGACCTCTGGTATGGATAATGGAGGAAGTCAAAGGAAATCCCTCACAAACAGCCTAAAGGGAAAAATTTACTCCCACGATTACCTGGGACTCAGTTTAACCCTCGAGACAGGACAACTGAAGCAGAAATCTAAGAGATTAAAGCCAGCAAACCACTAGTGCTTTTCTTCACCTACACCTTGTCCCTCCGCTTGTGTCCAGCCTCTAGTACAACAAGGACAGTCAATATCCTCACACAAATCCAGAAGCCAACTACTACAGAAAGGCGTAAAACACTGCTTTGGGCTCTCACTGGTAACCACAGGGAGCCCTGAAGCACCAGAATACTGCAATATCACACAAACTCATGGAGATTCCCAAGAGCTGCATAAAGGGCTGTGGATCCCATTGAAGGAAAGTCAAGGCATCCTTTGCCCAGGGGTGCAGTGGGATGCTGTCATGCTTCAGGGCTCCCATTGCTCTTTCTGCCAGCACACCTTGCTTCTTTTCTTACACCAAGAAGAAATCACTCTGGAAGTTTCAGTCCCCTCTGAAATTGTGCCTTCCCTGTGGCTACATTCCCTAGTGTACCTCACAGCATCTTGCCTCAGACTCATGGAGTCAGTGCAGTCATGGCACTGAGGTAAGTTGGCCACAGCTACTCAAGAACCCGAGCTGGACTGTGACATTTTTCTCAGCATGAATTTCCTCACTGAATACAGGAGGAACCTTAGTGTCCTGGGGTCTGCAGTGCTCATTTCTCCAGCACCAGAGAGCTGCTGACCTTCCAGTTGCCATGTGGCAGAGGAAGAGATGCCCAGTAGCAACAGGGGAGACTGCAGAGGCAGAAGGATATTTATAAAAATCACTAGTTGTGAGGATGTGATGAAAGTGTAAACATGCAAAGAGACATACAGAGAGTGTGCACCCAGTCCTCAGGTAATGTAAATCAGCACAGCCCTGTCAACTTCAATAGAGTTCCATATTTCTGAGCTGCAGCCGCTTCCCCCTTCCCCTGGACAGCCTAACACTTCCCTGGGGCTGCGTAAACAGCAGCAGCCACATCCTCAGAGGTGTGGTTAGCGTGGCTGCAGGTCTTGGAGAGATATCTGGCAGCGGCCCAGGTCAAGCAGCCTCTGCCACCCTAGGGAGTCCCTCTTTGGCACAGGCCCTTCTGCACTGCTAGCACAGGGCCCTGAAAAACTGCATCAGGGAACTGGCCCAGATGAAAAATAACCTGCTGAAAGACAACAGTTATTTCCAGCCAAATCAGTTCCCTAGACAAGCATACTCATTCCAATCACTTCAACTGCTACTCTGGTGGAGGGAGGGGGAAGGTGAATGCATGGAAACCAGCAGCTGGAATCAGAGGAGGGCTGGGGCTCCCACTGAAAAAAAAGTATATTAATCTAAATGCTCAGCTGGGGTTGTGGGAAAACACAAATCCTCTTTCTCCACTCTCCAGTATGTTCTTCTTAAAGCACCAGCAGTCAAAGGAGAGCAGGATTTCAAATGCAATTTCAAGCCCTCTGAATGGATCAATCACTTCTAAATAAACATCTGCCTTTGCACTGCCTCTGGTGCTTTCACTGCCTTGTCCATCACTGTCTTTCCAAGATAAGGCATGTGGAAGAAAGCCATCTCCCAGGCAATTCCAACTATTTACCAATGTCAAATTAATGCACTTGGAAGCAGAGCAAAGCAGAATTTCCTCTGTTCTTTCACCAGACATAATGCTTTAAATGCAGATCAAATCCAGAATATTAATGCTCAGAAGCACAAGTATTACAATCCTACTCGTCTCTGTGAAAAACAAAATGTATTTTGTGATTTTGTTTAAGAAACATTAGCTGACTAGCTGAATTCAAGGGGTAATTTCTGCCTTCAGAGGTAAAAGTTTGGGTAGTTCTAATGAAACATTCAGAGATAAGAACACAGTTGCTATTTATAACAACTGTGCATCACTCACAGAAAAGCAGAAACCAAAAAGTGTAGGAAGCAAATCTCTATGTACTTACTCATCAGTCAAATTTCTCTTCACTACTCATTTCTTTCCTAACACCTGCATGTCATAAGAAACCACTGATCAAAAGATCACTCAGTTTTATGAGAAAATAAAATCATTTTGGTTCCATAAAGAATTAAGGGATAACCTTGTGGTTAGAGAGCTGGCCTATGAGACAAATAATTTAGATTGTATGCATACATACAATATATATGATTTCTATAGAGAACTCAGCAACCAGATTCAGCAGGTACTTTGGCACCAGTGACACTTCTTCCTTTCCAGTGATCCAGCTTGTGTGGGATAGATGGACAGTAGCTCCATCTCCAGTTTTGTCTACAGCCTGGAAACGGGAAAATTTTTCTGGAAGTGTGAACTAGAGATTTACTAGCACCCAGGGATTTCAGTTCCTAGTCTCATCCTCTAGCCACTTCTCTGTTATGCAGAAACTGGGTGGCAAATGGTCCCCTTCCTTCTGCTCCCCTGGCAGCCATGTTTCAGGAGAATCTGTGATCTGGCTGCATAAAATGAGGAAGAGGTTTGAGACTCTGATGTCTAGTTTCACAGAGTCTCTGTGACAGCAGCAGAATTCAAACATGTTTTTAAGTTTAGGTAAAAGATTAAGTCTGAAACATTCTCCTTTGTGTTTGTTTTTTTTGTTGTTGGTCAGCTTACACATCCCAGCCCTCAGTGTGCTGGCTCCTGTGGCGCGCCTAAATACAGCATACAGGGACTCTGGTATTTAAAGCAATATTATAAATACTGCATCTAGAGACGGGCATGTGACAATTGCAATCTTTACTGTCTCAGTGCCCGGATCTGAAACCCAAGTTCTTGCTGGTACCCTTTAACACTACAAAGCACTAAGAAAAATAAAGTATCAACCCAGGTTCTGCCTACCAACTGACTGCCTTTTTATCCATATCTCTATTCTTTGTGCAAAGTCCTCTCAGTTTAAATTAATTTCTCCCACAACCCTCGGAACCTCAATAATGCCAATCTTAAAATGCTAACTAACCTCTGTTTTCTGGGCAGTGGTGATCCCCTTGGAAGCAGTTGCATTACAATGATCCTGAAAAAAAAAATCAGCATTTCTCCATGTCAGGACAAAAAACGAGACAGATTGCTGCTCAGCCATAAAAAAATACAAGGAAAAGGCATCACAGGGGATTCCAGTTCTCCCCAACAAACTTCACCTGGCAGGTGGTGGCAGGAGAGACACGATTCCATTTACAGCTGGCACAGTCACCCTTGTGAATACACCGTGAGCAGCTGGTAACACAGAAAGAGAGTTTTTGTAAGACATAGGAACTCAATCTAGATTCAGTCATGAATGTGAAATTTCAAGTGACAGAAAAGCAGCATAAACCCACGAGAACAACCTGGCAAACATGTAATGAAATGGATAAAACACATACCCTGTGTTTACCCTCCAAGCCTATTGTTCTGTTGTGTTTATTTTGAAGTGAAATTTAGTATGAAATACAATCCACGCTGAGATGCTGAAAGTCATAAATTTCAAAAAAAGCAGGAAGCAGACAGAACACTTTTCATGAGTGGCCAGATAGTACTTTTAAACCAGAAAACAGCAGAAAAATCATCATTGACTCTTTAACAGCTTGTCTGAATTTCTTTTCTGTGTGAGTAGTGCTAGCAAGTATTGCCAGTTTGCTATTGCCTTCTCCTACCAAAAAATATGCCTGTTGGAGACTACTTTGTCCCTGTCTTGCTTTGCAATGCCTCTATAAGCATGGAAGAGAGCCAAGGGCAGCACAGTCCCTCTCCACACATGCTGAGAAATGCTCTGATTTAGAGAAAGACAACTCCTTCCCTGTGTTGCCCCAGGGACAGGGAAGTGATGTGCCACTTCCAAAAAAGCAAGAGTTAATTTCATTCCAGGTGCCTATGGATTAGCCTTTTTGTGCAGGGGAGGAATGTTCTGAACAGGAACACTGTAGTTATCTATAGTATATAGTAGTCAGATCTTTCTAAATATTAACAATCTTCTATCATAAAGGATGCCCATGTACTGGGCACGAGTGCTTCCTCTGCCAGCTCTCAAAAAGAGTGTGGCTCTGAAAAATAATGTGTGTAGAAGAATAGGTATTCATTACTCATATTAGCAGATTAGATGTTACTCTCTGGTTTAATCGTATTCATTAGCCATGGACCATATTTAAATTGCATCTGGGTCGAATAAAAAACAGTTTCACAAAGTGACTTTTACAGAATCTCTTGATTCCTTTACTCTAGGTCTTATCCTGAGTACCAGGAATTCACCTTTTTCCCAAGGACAAAAAGGATTTTAATGTCATTGTGACATCCTTTATTATCTCTTCAGGCACTTGTCATAGATTCAGTCACTGTAATGACTCTCCTACAGTCAGCTGCCAGGGTCCCATTAAATGAAAGAGTCATCAGAAGAAGTAGTTCTCTAAGAACACACCAAAAAAAAAAAAAAAAAAGGAAAAGAGAAGGAGGAGGAAGTGGGCCAAGAAAAGGGATTTTACTATCTTTAGTGAAATGTAGTTCCTTAGTAAATACCAAAAATAGAATGATGAATTACTTCAGTCCCCCACACCCCACACATATCAACCCCTCAATGAATTTTAGTAAGAACCAGACTCTTACTTTTTTGTCTGAAAAGTTTGTGTGATATTCCAAGAACTTGAGGACAGTGATGCTTCGAGAATTAGACAATCTGGAAAAATGCTCATGTTAGATATATGCTGGATATCACAAGAAATAACTGTTAAAGAATAATAGAGTTGAAAGTTCATGTGCTTTCAGCACTTCTTTACTTGGTATTCACCTTCTCTCATGCATTCACTCCCGCTTTTGACTGACAAAAACCCCTAGATTTTGTCCTTCTATAGCACCCTTCAGCTGAGCTGTGCTAAGGCTTTAAACACGCTCATTAATTAAGCTTGATGCCACCACTGCACGACAAACAAAAGTAATATTGTCAGGATGCAGATAAGGAAATGCTACCATGAAGCTGGGATATAAAATCATCTCCCAGAAAGCACACAGTGATATGTACTATGGCACAGCCAGACTCCTAATTCAAGTCTTCTAACACAAGACTGTTCTACTGTGAAACACCCCAACATATCATACTTCTGTCTCTATCTGTCTCACAGACTTGGTTTCAAGAGTCTCCTTTTGTAATCTATGCAGTAGCAATTTTCATCCTATTTAAATCTTTTATGATTGCATGAGTCAATTTCCCATTACTTCAGCTAGCAATTACTATACCGACAATTCACTGGCAGCTGTGGTATGAAAGAGTATCTTCTCCTATGAGCAGAATACCACGTCGAAAAGTAGAGTTAGATATATACCACTTATGCCATGGTTTCTTTCATCTGCGTGCCTGCAGATGTGTACATCTGTGAAATGAATGACTGCCTGAGATCAAATGAAACCCATGTGTGCAGACTTTTCTGGCTTCTCTGTGTTAGGAAGTAGCTAGCTTTTTAATCCAGGAAAGCTACACATATTTTAAGTATATCTACCTTTCAAAGGTAGACAAACCTTGCCTTTATCACAGCCTGGCTTATTCAGCTGAAAAACAGCTTTGGCTACATCTACAGTTGTTAAATCAGAAGTATCTCCCAGCTCCACACGTCAGCATGGCACTTGCTGCTCTTGGGTGCTCACTGCAAAGGTCACCTGAACTGCTTGTTAGAAACAGCCCTTGGGAACCATTCATACGATTAAATACCTTACTAAATGGATAGCAAAAAGTCTGATTTTGATGGTATTTTAATGCTTAAAGATATGGGTAAGTAGACACAGACATTCTGAAATCCTTCATCAAACAGTTGCATCTCCAGAAATCTACTTCTCTGCAGAAATGTTGGTACACAATTGCCTAAATCACTTGCCTACATCAATATATGAGAAAGATCTCAAGCCATGAGCTACAGAAAAATAGTATTTTGCTAGGAGTAGTAAGTAAAAATAAGGAATTTGTCTCCTTCTGGCAAAGTTTGACTTTTCTTTAAGTTTGTATAAATACTTTTAAAACAACACTGTCAAATATGGTTTTCTCATTCTCTCTCTGTTGAAATCAATGCAACCTCTTATTTTCTGTATGGTCTGGGCTGACCTTTTAAATGCACTAGACTGCACTGAGAAGCAGGTATTTTCAAAATGCTTTTTCTGAGAAATGGCACCTAAAGGAGTTTTTCAAGTGCATCCTCTGGTGATACTGAGGTTATTTTACAAGAGGTACCATAAATAGTAAACAGAACTTCACACTTGCATTATCTACTAATATACTTCAGCTCATTGGAGCACATGAGTGACAGTAACACCGGCAGGCACAAGCTAACCTCACAGCCTTCTGCTTAACACTGTAAAAGGGCTCATTTTTGGCACAAGGCAAAGACAAGGCATGCTGGCTTCCATAATGCTGTACTCTGAAATCCTGCTAATGGAGTTAAGAGAAAGCCTTAGTCCAAGAAGACAAAGAACCAAAACAATATACCCCATAATTACAAGAAAACAGAGCTTTTGGGTCTGGGTCAATATTTCAATTTTCCTCTTTTCCAATGCATTTTTCCCTCTTAAAAATCCACTAACAGTGTTTACTAAAGGCAGCTTACTTAATAGACTAGAATACCTATGGATATCACTCTAGCTGTCACTTCCTAGTGACAGTCAGTCTTTTCTCCTCAATTCCCAAATTCTATTGGATAGGAACATTTTTATGATGCTAGAACAGCTTTCCCCATACAAAGGTCAAAGGCTCCTGAGATCCAGATATTCCAAGGAATGCCCTTCAGAGGCAAGGGTTTTCTGAGAGAGAGAGAGTTCTTTTGTAGCACTGAGCTCTTCAGAACGACAGGTCCTTGTAAGTCTGGGATAACATTTCATTCGTCTTTTTTACACACAGGGTTTAGAAGAGAATCAGATTTATGCAGAGTATTCCATGCCTTTTGGGCTGTATTATTGAGGAAAAGATAGAGGCGAGCATTTATCTGAATTTTCTGTTTCCTCTCCAAGTCACTTTAGAGCACATGGTATCCCTTCAGCTTGCTATCTGTCCCTCACTTTTGCATTCTAACATCAGCAACTTTAAGAAGTTATAAGGTCAATCTTTATTAAAAAAGCTTTGAACTTCTATACAGACCCTTGAAGAAATGCAAGGGGGATGTTTCCCTACCTTCAGTCAAATACAACTCTACTGTGAAGGATTATCATCTGATCTTTGAGACCAAAGCCTAAAGAACAGCTCAAAAGTCTAGACATTCAGCAGTTTACTATCTTATTCTAGAACTTGTAGCTGTTCATAAGATACACAAACCATATCACAAGCATCACACATCACAAATCACTCAGGTCTCTAATTCTGAGAACTACTGGTGAACAAAGTAGTATTGGAATCATTGCAAAGCAATCCAACCAATAATTCAGAAAGATGAATGAAATCAAGTCAAAAAGATGTATCCACCAAATTGCCCCTGAACCATATATTTTTCTACTAGTTCTCTACATTGGACAATCACTTTCTCACAGTGTCTAAGTTAGGTTGAAACAGTTACTTAAATCTTAAGGTTATTTACTGTACAGACATTCATAACTAAATTTTCTTTCTATTTATGCTAGTACAGTTTCTTGCAAAAAAAATGTTCTGTTTACAGATGAGAGTTAAAATAGGTTTATTTGTCAAGGGAGAGCACTATACCAACACTGCTTCCACTGCTCCAACCAGTTTGATTGTCATTGCAGTTATCTTAAGTTTCCTTAGACAGTTATTAATGGCACAACGTAAATAAATATACTAGTAATGCTAAAACACTGCACTGCTATAGGATGAACAGAAGAAGCTGCTTCCAGACATAGGGTAACGTGTTATTACTTCTAGAAAGGATTCCACATTGACAAAACTTTAATCATCAAGAACAGTGTGAATATACTCAAATCACTTGACAAAATGTGAATTATTTTTCTTCAATGACGTTTAATAAAAAGCATTATGTACTCTCATACTCATTAGGCCCGTATTTATGGAGTACTCCCCAGTAATAAGGGACAGTGAATAAGCATTAAATACATGTAATTGTATGTAATAGTAAAACATACCATTATCAGTTATCATCGGAGTGGTTAGATTGCAGAAGCAGGACGAATTTTTCAGCACTACATTTTCATAAAATATTTCAACAGATGTTACAATTTTTATCATACAGAAAGTAAGGATTTTGCTTACATTTGCAGTCACAACAACCTATAAAACAATGAAAACAAGAATACAACAGGTTTTTTGTAATACTTGCCAAGTCACCACCTTGTCTTTATGGAAAATGACAAACCATGAAATGTAGAAAATGAAAATTTTTGTGGTGGAAGCAGACAATTTACTAAGTAGGCTCCTAAAGGAGTGTAACTCTCCCAGCTGAAGAAGCAACACATGAAGAAGAAATTCTGAAAGGAATTCTGAAAGGAACAGCATTGCTTACTTCCAGAAATTAAATGGATTGTACAATATGTTAGGGGAGCAATCTGAAATAATTTTGAATTTTAAAACTAGAATTTTGCTATAACAGTGTTATATGCTGTTATATTCCTTTAAAAATACACTCAGATCCTCAGAGAGAGACATCGTTTGCATACATAACCAAAGTGTACTTAATTATGAAACAGAATTTGTATTGTAATGAATTATCCTTTGTTTTTGGCTGAGAGCACTTTACAAATATGATCACACTAGTGTATTCAATCAGGAAACCAGAAACAATAGCGTGCAGATTAAGTGGCTGGTCACAAGAGTTGATAATCAAATACTCAAGGCTGTGGGTGCTGTGAACAGATACAGTGTAAATACTAATATCAAGCACTTAAAGATGCATTTGAGTTAGCATATGTGTCCCAGTGAATGTTTTCTAACTTGTTACAAGGCTCAGAACTTACATAATGCACTTGATATATAGTTACTGAACATGTAACATAGCTGATACAGTGATACAACAGAAACATTGCCTTCATCAGCATATGCATATTTGAATTTTTGACTCAACACCACGAAATATAGCTCCAGGATACATATCATAGGAGAGGAAGAGAATATTTAGCTAATTTGACACATTGAGCTCACTGAGGTTTCCAAGACATTTGACAATTTTTGAGGTAAGAAGCACTAATAAATGGATCATGGTGACGAAAGAAGAGAAGCTGCAATAAGCAACAAAATCACACATTTTCAGTCACAATAAACAAACATACACGAAACTGTGTGTACATACCTGATTTTTGGCAGGGAAACTTAGCAGGATTTCCAGATCTTTACTGGGTGCATGTGAAATGTTATACCAACCATTTATGCTGTTTGAATGTGTACAATTTTCTTTTAATGTGCACCTAAAAGTATACATAAAATTATACTAGCCTCCTTATCATGGCTTTGACTTCAGACACTGTACTTCAACTTATTTAAAGTTATTGATTTTTTACAGAAACACTATTGATTTTTTTACAGGAATATAGTTACAACTGCAAAAAGCTTCAGGAAAACAATCAGTAAAATCTTCTGCTTATCAAAATAAATTACAATGCATTGATATATGCTTGAGGGTCTAGATTAAATCCATGGGACTCAAGCAAGTATTACATGCTTGGCCAGTAACAGCGGAATTGGTAGCCTGGGATGGAATTCATCACCCCCAACTTGATTTCTTCGTTGTAGAGCTGTAGATCTGACCTCCCCCTCCATCGACATGCCCCACCCCACCACCCTGCCAGTTCCCTCTACAGTCTACGGGGAGAAATACATTTTTTAGGGTGCAATTCACCTAACCTATTTTAGACATTCATAAAAAGATCAAATGAACTACGCTATAGAAGCTGCTCATTCTCTCCAGAGAGTATAAGAAGAGATGGGGGCGAAGAGCAGATGTAGAGCTATGCTACAAATGTGTATGGTTGATGAGATGCATCCTCCTTCCTAATTTTCTTTGTCATCCACTGATATGAACAGTAATGCTTCCCTTTTATGTCAGCGCGCTTGGTTAAAACCACCAGATTTGAAAAGGTAGTTCAAAATAGCTTTCTCTGTCTTCAAGCATAAAATCCGTTACAGAAGTAGGATGGCACAAAGGAAATAAAAATGTTATAGATGCCAAATTGTAGGAAACAGAAAAATGCTACAAAAATTAAGGAAGAATGAGGAAACACTGAAATAAACAAGTACTACGAAGATTACATGTTATAAAATGTTATAAGAAAAAGAGAACATAAGCATAAAAATTAGATGCACAGTCACTAAGTGTGAAAGGTGAATCCTTAAAATACTGTCTGCTTTCAACAGTTAACTTGGAGTTAATCTGTGAATTGTTTGTTATTTCATATTGTTACCAATTAAAGTAAGTGCTAACTGAATAAATCTTAATTTTTCATATCAAGTATTTATAAAGATCAAATATTGATAAATATTCAACATTTATTGAATATTTATAAAGAAATATAACATTTAATATTGTTTTAATCCTAATTTTCTACCAAACATAGATGATGTATAGCTTCAATCATATGGTCAGTGACATGTGCCTTAATGAGCCATTCCTTTGCTGCACACTAGAAATGAGTATATAGTTGCAAAGCATGGTCATTTTTTATGAGAAGCTCACTGCATAAACGCATTTCACAAGCAATGTGTTTTTTTCTCCAGAAGGAATAACACAAGAATGACTTTTAACAAAAATATCTACGACTTTCCAGAATTCCCAGAATAACCTCACAGACCATAGAAATCATAAAGTCATCTTCTTTGTAGATGACTTGAAGTTGCGACTTGAAGTTGCTGGCAACTAGAATACAGTGGAGCACAAGGGCACTTCCTTTGTGGTCTAACTCAGGAAACTGAGTTCCTGCTGTACAAGAACCTGGGAGGGCTTTGCATCTGAATACATTCAGATCATAGTGATAATGTAATGAATTGGGACTATATGCCTGACATATTTCAAACTGTGAACTAGGACAAATTTCAGACTCATTTATATCTCTCTTCACCTCACTGAGATCACAAAAGTCCATTAGCACCACAGTTTAGCACCAGAGTTTCAGAACCACAGAGGATGGGATCTGTCATCAACAGATGTTCATAAACCAGATTCTCAGATTTGTACAGGCAGGTAACTCGCACTGGCAATGATGCGTGGAAGAAAGACATTCTACAGTTTCTGACAGGCTGAGGATTATAAAGGTAAATCTGCAAGGCAACACATTCTGCAATACTTGGCACTAAATTAAGTGTATGCATTTCAGTGACACTAATATTAAAATATTAAAAAAGAAAACTGTCAAGGTGAATATTTACAACTGCCCTAGGACAAAGTTATTTGCTTTCTTAGACTGCCTAAGGGACAAGCAGTAAACCTGCATCCCTCATCTGCAATGAAGAATCTAAGAGTTTAATAGCAAAAGCAGTAATGCCACACAGGACCCAGGGTCGTGCTTGCCTTTATGTCATGAAAAAATGCATCTTTTCTTGCTCTAAAAGGTGATGTTTAACACTCAAACAATGTGCTATGGAGAACAGTCATTTCCATAGGAAGCAGTGACATCTGATGCCCCTCAGCATAAATTCTCACAATTGCCCCTGCCCAGACCAAGAGTAACACGAAGTCCATTCACCTAAAGAGGAAAATATTTTTTAATATCCCTATTTTTAGAAAATTGATATTAATTGCAAGCACATTGGAATGAATATAACAGATAAATATTATTTGTGAGCCACATGGTTCGGAAAATTAACATACAGACTCAGACAGCTACTAAGTCTGGCTTTCTCAGAAAGGTGGTGTGGACCCTATAAAAGTATGAAGATATAAGGCATGAAACCCTTGGGTCAGATTTCAGAAATGCTTAGATACATGTACAAAGAAAAGCAGCACGAGGATTTTTTTAAAATCTTTCATAGCAAGCTAGTTCTTTATACTAATAAAGATTCCTCTACACAACGGGAATTGAGTTCTTCTTATTCCATTATGATAAAACAATATCTATGCATACTGGTTCATTCGTATGTACTTAAGTCTCTGCTTCACTGATCTTGTATTAGCAGCAGATCCTACAATGTTTGCCATCTCTGCCTTGCTAATGCATACTGATTTCCTCATGGAATGAGAATATGCTTTCAGAGAAAGTTCTGGCTTCCTTCTTNTGCAAGCACATTGGAATGAATATAACAGACAAATATTATTTGTGAGCCACATGGTTCGGAAAATTAACATACAGACTCAGACAGCTACCAAGTCTGAGGCTTTCTCGGAAAGGTGATGTGGACCCTATAAAAGTATAAAGATATAAAACCCTTGGGTCAGATTANATTGTGTCATTTCCATATGGAAAATACATGTAAAACATCAGTGCCTTGTATTAGAATTGTATTTCACCATAATTCAGGTAAATCTGATTCATCTATAAAAAAACCTGTAAACATTAAAAGAAATCACACAATGCTATGACTAATTGTTTTGAATGATTGTAAGTGAAAAGGAGAATTTATATATTTGTCGCTATGGAAGAAAGAGTAGAAATAGGAACAGCAGAAATGTTTTGTTTAATTTTGTTTTATCTTGCAATGGATGTGCAGATTTTTTCTTTAAAATACTGGATTTCAGTTCACACTGTCTTTAAGATGAGGTACTAGCATTGCTAGTAAGTTTTCCTTAAAAATGGAGTGGGCATTTTATATACAGTTTATTTCCCCGTAAGCATAAAATATATAATTGATCTCAAAATTATTATGGAATATATCATTTTAGTGGGTATATATGGACTTTGACTAAAATACTGGCTAAAAACATGTCTTTTTTTCTAAAGCTTCGCTCAGAGTTCTCTCTTCACAAAACAAATATTTAACAATACAAGTGTTTAACAGTAAAATATTACGTGGGTGTTGACAAGGAGTCATCTTATAGGAATTCATTTTTTCACCAAAAGAGTATAGTATTTCTATTTCAACCAGGCGGAAACTTTTGGTGATTCCCCTCAAAAGCAGGGGATTCACAGACTAATAACTGTTACTCACAAACTCTTATTAGGTAATTAAAAACCTGAAAAGCTTAGCACTGTTACACACACAGTTTCTAACAAGGTAGTAAAAGAGTTTGAAGAAAATATATTACAGAATAAACACCTACTCTACTCCAATAACTACCTTTGCAAACAGTAGCAGGTCTTCAGCAAAATCATGTTTACACTGAAACAAACCAAACTGGGTAGTATTAACCTTCTAAAAGAAGGCTACTAATGAAATTCGTCAAAAATCCATCTTACAGCCACTTTGGTTTAAGGTTTTAATCGCTGAACAAACTGGCATAAGAGAAGGTTTACACTGTCGACAGTTGCGGATGATACAAAGTTGGAAACATTATTATGTAGAGGAAGATAGGAATATCACACAGGAAAACTTAGATAACCTTCACATGGGACGGCATTTCAAAGCATAAAGTACAAGAACATGTACCTAGAGCAGTAAAAATCTCACAACCCATGTGTTATTGAAACTCATCAGCTGGAAAGAAAACAAAGAAAGAGAAGGACCCGGGGGCATTATTTGATCATGGAGGATTGTGGCCCATCAATGTGATGCCGTTATGAAAAAGACATTTGTGATCCCAGAACACACTAAGATGCTTCCTGGACACACTGATTAAATAACATTAAGCAAAGCACAGCTGAAATTTCTTCTGGAACAATGTGACAGCCCTGGTCATCCTTATTTTAAAAGGATGCATAAATTTCACAGAAGGGTTAATGGAGTCGAGGTAAGAAAGGAGTATCTTATGTGAGATGATTTCAGTGAAGTTTGCCAAAATGAAAGCAAAGATAGAGATTGCTTTCACAAAAAATATTGAAGAGGCAAGTGTAAGGGAGGGGGGGAAACCTATTTAGGTCAAGATGATGTGAGCACCATAACAAGTATAACCTGTCCATAAACACATACATGATGAAAAGGAGCAGACATATTTTAACCAGAAGAAAAATGAGACTGAGAGGTAGCCACACAACCAGGACTGGGAAGAAAAAAACCCTATCTGAATTTATGATGGTCTTCGATAAGTTTTTTAGTTTTACATGACGTGGTTGCTTGCAGCTGCCCAGACTGGGCCTGATGACCAAGGAATTTCTCCAGTCCAGGTCACAAATAGCTTTCAAACCTGCTTCAAATGTATGAATGAAGTATCTGGAAAGAAATTCTCCTCTGGCCTAAACCAAAGGCAGAGGTTTCAAAGCAGGGAACTATCAATACTGAAGCACATCCGAGCACTCTTTTCTCATTCTCACATACAAGATGCTCCCAGCTATTAAGACGCTTCAAGCACAAATATATGATTTCATCTCTCAATCAATCTGGAAAGCAAAAATATCTGTTGTAAAAGCAAAATAATTTAATATTCTTAGCCCAACATATATTTCATGGGTAGATCTCAAAAATCTGAGGGTTACATAGTCTTAAAAGGTGCAGAATTCCCTTTCCCTTCATGTCAAGAAAGTGTCTCACATTTATGGCTCTGACTGATTCTGTAAAAATTCAGTAGATAAAATTATGATGCTGAATAGCCCCAAGCCAGTCAAAACATATACTGACTAATAATGCTCTGCTTTTATAGTCTAAAATACTAAAAAATACCTTTGATTCAAAGAACACCACCCACAGTAGGGATCCTTTGCAGATAAGCATTCTTGCTCAGAAGCGTATCTACCACAATTTGCTACTGGTATTCTTCTCACCTGAAACCAAAGAATGCAGTAACACACTGAATTAAAATATACTCCATAAACAGGGAAGTTAATGGTTACCATTAAAAATCTGACAGCAACCAAGCACAATTCCTTTGGGGAAGTCTCCTTACGGATTCCCCTCTGCCAGAAGACCTTTGGATAGAAATATGCAGCCTATTTTGCACACTCTGTATTTTGCCATCAGATAATGAAACACCTCTGACAATAACAATTTGGTTCTACTACTCAAAGGCCAGCATGGGCAGATAAATGCAAGAAAGACTGATTAGCATAGTGAATTATAGATAATAATAGAAAGGAGGTATATTTTACAAATAATGCTCTGCTTAGCAGAACACCATTTTCCTCTCCTCAGAACTGAGATATTTAAATGATTGATGAAGGTGCATCCAAAATTGCATGCGCATAACAAAATGCATCTGTGTTTGCATCACCATGTCAGGTTACTGCATGTGCACACTAGAACAAACGCATGCAACTGCTTAGCATGCATGAAAATGCCATTTCAATAAGTAAATGTAGATAATTGTGGCTATATTGTATGTATCTATACTTGTACATTCAGCTTCAATATCCTAGCCAGCCATTTTCAGAAAAGGAAAGGAAAAAGAAAAAGAGAAAGCTGATTACAAATACTGAATACAGACACAAATAACGTTATTAATAACAATGTGAAATAATGATCTTAGTAAGAAAAACTAATTCAAACCTTTTTTTTTTTACAAACTTACAAGAATTAAAAGTTCCTACATTTTGTGAACAGAAACAAGGATATATGGCTTTCTGCCATCCATATATTGTAAAATTCAATTTATCTGAAGGTGCGTGAAATAATCAGTTCAGAAACTAGTCAAACTCCTAGATTACTAGCAAGTTAAAAAAGCTGGTGTAGAAGCCTTAGTTCAGTTCCAAGAGATTATGAGAGAGGCACATTTATTCCTAAAAGCTGTTGTTTCTCTGTAACCACTTGCTCTTTTACCAAACCTAAAGAAAATTCAAGTCTTACTTTGAAAATCTACATACATTTTTGACTGAAATTTTGATTCCTTCTGCATTTGTGATAGATGATTTATATCAGTCAGGGATTCTCCTACCAATTTACCCCCACTCTGAGACAGCAGGCTAAAATGCTCACTGCTGGAGAAGTCATTTTATTGTAAATGAAGGTAATTAAGTGCTGTGTGAAATCCTGTCCAGCTAAGATGGACAGCCAGCCCTTGTGTTTTCAATGCCATCAAGGCATTGAAGTGAGACAAAGGGATTTTCTGAGTTGCTGCTCAGTAGCCCTGCTGCAGGATGTGCTGCAACAACTGCATCGGCTCCTGGGAGCCACTCACTGCTTGACATGCAGCTCTAACACGTTCGCTCACGTGCAGCAGCTCTCAGCAACTGCTGATCTCCTGGTCTCACTATGCACACATATTACTCACTTCTCACTGTGCTTTTGTTTTGTTCTGTTCTTATAAAGCCTATGTCTAACTGAAGACAACGGGAATTTTATCACAGATTTCAGCTTTATCACTGATTTCACAACAACTAAGGTTCCAAAGCCATCTCTCAAATTAAGAGGTTTCTTCACATTACAAACTCCTAATGGACTGGTAAACACTGATCTATCAACACCTGCATTGCTAATTCAGAGAAACTTTGTCTCCAGAAAATGTACAAGTTTTGTTTGCTATCTCCCAGTTTGATTCTGCATGGTGCCTCCAGGAAAAACAAAATCAAATACTCTCTTGACAGAATGGCATAAAATAAGCATGGGATTAAAGGTATCACTGAATCATAGCAACACTGGGCAGCACCATGACAGTAGAAGCTCTTCCAAGTTCTGCAGAAGTGATGCCCAAGTTTAGACAACATGACCAGATACTAGATGTAAAGTGGGATATTAAAGGTCTAACTCTGACCCAAACTCATGCTTCCCTTTACAGTGGTAGAAATCCTTAGGGCAATAGTTCACACAAATTTATTATTTTATTAAATATTGTACTTACCTTATTGGCAGAGGACAGATAGATGTAGTTATTATTCACTGGATCAAGTCGAAGTTTATGGAAAACGGAGGTTTCTTCCTCAATTTCGTATAAAACCTCTGGGCAATTAGATTCCATATCCTCATTAAGAATAGCCTAAAACACATAGAATTAAATTATTCACAAGTTCTTTTATTGATCAATCAACATTTTAAACACAAGCCTAATTTCAGCTACATCAAAGCTTCTAAGATGAATTACTGTGCCCTGATTCAATTCACCTACTGCAGTGGTTCTCACACTGGAGAAAGATGAATGAAAAAACCACCAGAACAGAAGTTCGACAAAATCCATGTCAGACACATTTTGCTCTGAATCTGGCACTGGTTTAGTGCATGAAACATGCCTTCCACCAAGCATGTGCCTCATTGATGCAGAAACTGAATGTGGAACAGATGACTATACCCCAAAGTCATAATGTGGTATGTACTCTCATGAATGGAGAAGAAAGTATTGGCCTTCAGAAAACAAATTAACACCTAGACACCCACAATGTAAAAAGGAACTTACATAAGTTTCTTTGTGGCTTCTGTAAACACACATGTGTGATGGCATTTCTTTTTCTTACCTCGCCCAGCTCTACCATTTTCCATCACTCTTCACACAGAATTCAAGGGAACCAGAGACCACAGAAACTTAATTTTGCAAGTTAATAAGCACACCGACATTGTTTTTTCATGACTAAAAAAGGGAGACGTGTTCATAGTCTCCATTGTGTTAAGGAGACAGGGAACACTTCAATTTCATTTTTCATTATCAAAAGCACAATGAAATTAAATGGACAAAAGCTTTTTTGAGGTCTCTACTATATTCCTCTCCAAATGTCTGCATAATAAAGACAAAGAATGAGAGTCATCCTTTGCAATGTAGACAGGAAATGCACATTCTTGCAAAACCCAGAAAAAAATTAAAGCATAAAAGACATTTGACTGGATGGTTGAAATATTTGATAATGGGATAAGATGACTTTCATTTCCAGGTGATTGATTTAAGTTAGTGTAGGTCAACTATTGAGAAGGTAAGGCAAAATGAATCTTGATTTTTCTCTCTAACAGACAGCTATTCACATCAAACGGACAGGCTAACAAACAAACAAATAAGCTGCCAAAATCCAACAATATTTAATATTTCTACTGAAAAATCAAAGCAAGGAAGGAAAAAAAAAAAAAGACAGAATAACTAAAAACTCCGCAGTCTATAAATTAATACTGTGCGCAATAGCAGTCTCATGAAATGTTTCCTTGAATTTTAGGCCTGGCAAATTGCTTTTGAAAGTTATCTTGCTCTCCAAGTGACAATACAATAGTTATTCCACAAACAAACAAAAGAGAAATAGAGATTCAGGGGATCATATCTGTTTATAATACAGTGCCTAAACAAGGAAACATTTACCACTTGAACACAACAGCAGCTGGTGGAAAAGGGCAGAACTGCCACACTCAGCTTACCTTCAGTAACTGTCCATCATCTGTTCCCAAAAAGAGAACTATCCGATTCAAAACAACTGTGCCATAAACTGCCACTAATCCAGAGTGAATCAAGGTAGGTAATTTCTTGATTGATCGTGCCTCCTGAAAATCAGATACCAGAAAAATGTATCACAAAATCATTCACCTACACTCCAAAACTTTAATAAAAAGAAGAATCCCTGGAAAGATTTTCAGAGAGCCCTTAAGGCAACACTTCATGTACTATTCTAATTGTGACACAATTTCAGAGCAACATATCATTGGAAATGGCACATGAAACTAGTTTTTTATATATGGCAACTGGTCACATCTGTGAGAAAGATTACATCTACTGAAGCTAAATCACTGACTTCAGTGGGATACAGGCTTGGCCCAGCAGCGGTAAGTTACTTTGCAATAGAATCTCTCTTTTTTGGACATAATGTCCTGGGCTTATTCTGAATTTCCAGTTCTTCTCAATGAAGCCTTCCTTTGCCATCTCTTGTCTGCACCTACCATGAAGGTTACAGATACACTCAGCAACCACTTTTATAAGCATGCATATATTCTTCAGAAAGGAGACACTTCAAACAGATTGTGTGTCTGTGCATGTGTGTGTGTCTGTGTGTGTCAAAAGACACGAAGCTGTATCCTCCTTTACACTAAAGTAAGCTGACACTTGAGTATTGCATAAATTTAAAAATGATACGAAGTAGTATAAAGTTCACTTCAGGGAGAACATAATGTAGCTGTGTGAACCTTAAAAACAACATGTTACCTTCAATTCTCCATCCAAGCTGGAGGAAGTTAAGTGGCAAAAGCGTAAGCAGCTCATGAAAGAAAACATCGTGCAGGAAATCCCTGTATCTTGTGGAAGGAAAAACCAAACCAAATAACCCAGACTGCAGATGATTGAGTGCTGAAAGGAAATCTACATGTGTGATAATAAGACCATTTACTGGCTGAACTCCCTAGAAGCCCAGGTAACTCCCTAGCAAGTAGTAACTCAGTTTTAAAGTTCTCTAATTGCTTTCAGTCAATCTCTGTGGCAGATACTGCCAAGGGTGTGATCCTCTCTTCTCTCCAAATGGGCCCAACCCAAGCTTTATCTCCCCATCCCCTCTACTAGTATAACATTTTCTAGTGAGCTTTGTTAAGGAAATTATGTGCCTAGAAAATGGTCCGTAAATCTATGTACCTATCCACCTAAATCTTCATCTGAGTCATTCTCCTCATCATATGAACATGTGGCTGCACAGACACCAGTGCTGGCACAAAGAGTGGCACACATGGAGAGGTACGGAAAAAAGCTCGGGTAGGACCAGGTCATTGGGAACAAGCTATACATCACGTTACAAAGGCCAAAATTTCATCCTCAAGGACAGATTCCTAAACCTATAGGAACCCTCTGAGCGCAAGAACCTATTTCACTTTAATGGACCCAACAAAGTGTGAGAATGGACCATCAAAATTGACATTTAGAAGAAAGGTGAAGGCATTTCTCAAAATTATGAAGCGAACCCATAACACACTAGCAGCTGAATTCAAACCTCTTGCAGGCTAGGATGCTGGCTTAACTCCAAAAATTCTTTCCACCAGAAATTTTTTTTTCAGAACTGCAATCCTAAGTCAATTAAGACATTCTTGAGCCATCTAAATTATTTTAATTAGCTTGAAAGAAAAGCCACTTGAAGTAAAAGAAGACTTGATTAACTTTCATATACTTTATATACTTTCATAACCCTAACCCTAAACCTAACCCTAACCTTAACCCTAACTCTAACCCTAACCCAGAATCAAGAGGTGTGGACACACCAATATTGTGGCCCTACCATGGTCCTCTTAGAATGCATTTTCCAGCCCCAGGGGCTCAGGGCTCTTTTACTGTCTCAACCTTAACCCTAGTAATTCTTTCTCATGCAGCAATAAGACACAGAAAATGTCATACACTGGCACAGAACTTCAGTAAAACCCACTTGGGCATGAGAAGCCAGTACCACTGAGGTCTGTATTAGATACGGGTGGGTGGGGCAGGGTGTGACTGCAAGCATTTTAAGGTGGAAAAAGTTAATTCACTTATTCAAAAGATCAGAAGGTAACAAAACTCCAGAACTGGTGGACACAATGGGTCTTCACTAAGGCTAAGGAGTGAGCAAGTGGAGCTTCCAGGCTCTCATTTCCACCAAAATTAGGAATTTTTTTTCTGCAGTGCACCATGTAGCAGTGTAAGGAAGACAAACCACTCTAGGTTTCTTGCACACTCTGTACAACAAGATGACAGAAAAGAGGAGTACTCACTTGGTTTCTGAAAAGCTTTGCTGTCAGATTTTATTTTGACCCACATACGAGTAAAATAACCAGTGTCATATTAGTGCATTCTCCTCATCTGACTGAAGAACCCATACTGACAAGTGTGGAAGTCTCCTCCCCTCCCTATGCCTGCTAGAGGGAGGGTCAACATGACATTGAGCTAATAAGGATAAGAAGAGGGGGAATTCAGACGGTGGGCAGTCACAACAAAAATTGTCTTCTCTCTTTTGCAACCTATTTCTCCAGTTTGCCTGTTCCCTCCAGGGTGCAGCTGCTGTTTTCACCCTTCTGTCACCCCTTTTCCATGTGCATTTATTGTTTTAACAAGTCCTTTTACCTCTTCGACTCTGACTAATGGGGTTACAGCACTGAAGGGCCTTCCTAAGCTGCTTCTTTCACAACTAAATCCATTCTTAAAAATGCATTTACAGTCTAAACTTCCTTTATACTTGAAGAGTCACTCATCTCCATGGTCATCTGTTTCTATATTCTTGGGTTCCTACAAAACCAAGAAAATTAAAAGAAAAGACAATATAAGACCCATCTTTTTTTAATTGTTCAGTCCCGTCCTCTGTTCTATTCTACAGTCCCCCAAAATATTCACATGCACAGGTAAGCCTGGAGATCTAAATTGATTCACATTTTGCTTTTAAGTTCATCTCACCATGCTGTTTGGTTATTGGCATGGAAGGTATTTATACTAATTTTCTGTTTTGCATTTAATTTTCATATTTAACTCCGTATGATTCCAGCTGCAGCAACCATATTCACACTTCTACTTTCTGTCTTGATTTCCTCCTGATTATTTTACATTCTGTGCCTCAGAGGAAAGGGCAGCATTTTTAGCTCATGCAGCACTCATCACACTGCAGCTGTCCAAAAAGTAAAAATAAAGGGTTTGAGCATCAGAGTAAACGAACAGATGCAGCGATACAAAGAGACATGAGACTTGTAAGTAGCATACAGCAATAGTCAACACTGGAACAATACAAAAGATGTTTTTCCTAGCAGTGAAAAAACTTCAGGAGCCTCATCTTTCTTTCTTAACTTCACCATCCTTTAATCACCCACATCAATTTTTACTACATCAGAGGGTAAAAAACTTAAATATTGGTGCATGCAATGAGCCGTTATTCAGGCAAAGGAGTGAGATTAACTGTTCCAAAATTTTACTTCCAGGAGGTTTTTTAATTTGTGCACTGCATGGCAGTGTTAGGTGGACAAACCTGCCCAGGCAAGTAGATTGCAAAAAATCAAGGAGGATGACCAGGAAGTAAGAGAGTCTTCAGAGAGGCCTTGCAGAGGCAAGATCCTGAGGCTCATGATGCAAAGCAGGAGGGACAGCCAGAGGCTAAGCTTGAGCAAGATGCTGATGGAGACTCCTGAGATGGGAAAGCTGGAAATCTGTGGCTTTCCATAGCAGCAGAAAGGGTCCTTTTCTGCCCTCAGATCTAAGTTCACAGAATTGGTAAAGTGTCGTAATAACCAATGAGGCGTTTACAGAGCCATCGTACTGTCTACTCTTTTGTATGGATCTGAATCGTGGGTCATTTACTGCCAACACTTGTCACTCTTAGAACACTTCCATCAATGCTGCCTCCGTACAATCCTAAACATCCACTGGATGGATTACGTGACCAATATGTCTGTTGTTGAACAGGCTGCAGTCACAAGTATCGAGGCCATGCTGCTGAGAACACAACTGCGTTGGGCAGGGCACGTCTCCAGGATNCTCCAGGATGAAGGACCACCGCCTCCCTAAGACCGTGCTCTATGGCGAACTCGCCACCAGCTGTCGCAAGAGAGGAGCCCCGAAAAGGAGATACAAGGACTCCCTGAAACAACATCTCAGCCTTGGCCATATTGATCATCACCATTGGTCTACTCTGGCCTCCAATCAGGAGGCCTGGAGACAAACTGTCTATAACGCTGCTCCTCCCTTTGAGAACACACACAGGATCACTGTCGAGGAGAAAAGACAACACAGAAAGAATTGTGTCTTTTTGGCACCACCTGGGGAGTCTCTCTGCTGTGCCTTTTGCAACCGGACTTGTCTGTCACGCATTGGCCTTTTCAGCCATCAGCGAGCCTGTAGCAAGCGTGGGTAGAGCCCTTCCCAAATCTTCGTTCATGAAGCCACGCCATGAAACCCATTACATTGCAGAGAGACTGCGAGTAATTTTCCATTCCTTGGAACATTATCCATTTTTGCACATTCATGTGGACAACAAAGACATTGGCTAGTGCAGGTGAGGACTACACAGCTCTGTGGGCAAAGTAAATGAGATGGGACACCAGGCTTTGTTAACCCTATGTCAGTGGGTCAGTGAAGCATGATGCTCTTCTGGATTTGCTACTCACAAACAAGGAAGAACTGACTGGAAATGTGATAATCAAAGGCAGCCTTCACGGAAATAACTATGAAACAACTGGGTTCATGATCCTAAGGACCTGAGGAAAAAACAACAGACTACAGAGCTGGACTCCATGCTTCAGCTTGTTAAGAGAAATGGTCTGTGGGATCCTCTAAGAGGCAGCTTTAAAGGGAAACAGGAACCAGGAAAGCTAGCAGGTCTTTCAGGACAACCTCCTCCAAGCACAAAACTCAGGAAAACAAGCAGACATATTAGGAGATGGCCTCTAGCTAAGCAGGAAAGTCATGACTTGCAGAACAACAGTATAAAGAAGGTGGGAGCAGGAACAAGTGACTAAGGAGGAACTGCCTGAACACACAGGTGCTAGGAAAATCCAAGCTCACCTGGTTTTGAAACTGGCAAGGTATGTTATGGGCAAAAAGAAAAACTTCCACCACCACATGAGCAGTAAAAGAGTAAACAATGAAAATGCACACCAGCTGATGAATAGGTGAGGAGATTTACTAAGGGTGGAAGCAGACATGGTGCTGAACTAACCAGCAACATCTTGCAGTCCTTTGAACATACAGAGTTCAAGAAGGAAAGAAACTAGAAGTACTGAAAGAAGATTAAGTCAGGGATCTCTCAAGAAATCTCAGCTTTTTGGAGTTTTAGGGAAGACAGATGGGATCTGTAGGAAGATGCTGAGAGACTGTCTGATGAGGCTGAAAGGTTATTCTCTCATATTTCAAAAGTTGTGGAGATCAGCGGAAGCCTCTACTTGAATACATTCAAATACTGCACTCATCTTCAAAAAAGGCAAGAATTACCTGTGGAACTGCACATGATCACTCACACTTTTTCTCTGGGAAAATCATGGACAAAATCGTATTGGAAACCACTTCTGGACACAAGAAGATAAACAAAGGGACCGGGAAAAGCCAGCATAAACTCGCCCAGGATAAATCATGACTGACCAACCTGAAGCATCTACAAGACTTGGATGTGGTGCTTAGGGACATGGTTTAGTGGTGGACTTGGCAGTGCTGAGTTAATGGTTGGACTCAATGACCTTAAAGATCTTCTCCAAAACTGGGCTGGTTCAACCTACAGAAGAGACAATTTTAGAGGGACCAAGTAAACAGAGCCAGGCTTTTGACTGAGCTGTATGTAAGATAACAAGTGACAATGACACAGAGTGAAACAGCAGAGGTTTCTAGTGGACAGGAGATTAAAAAAGAACACTATGAGGACAATCAAGCAGAACAGGTTCTCCAGAGAGGTTGTGCAGTCTCTATCCCTGGAGTCTGAGAGCTGACAAGTCTCCCATGGCTTACTTCCCACACTAAACAGTGATGAACTGAAAACTCATTGAAACCAGACAGAAATACTCGCTTCAGAACCGTTAACTCTAGAAATTCATCAAACGTCAGATGCAATACCAGCAGTCTGTAATACACAGGAGACTGACTTTACTACTAGAAAATTAATTACAGAATCAATTTTGATACAAAATTATATTTAGAAGTCTGTAATTCTTTTCTTAAATAAAAGACCATGAATCACTTTGGAATGAATTACCACACAAATTCACATGTCATTCTTGCAAATTAATGGCCATGATTAAACTGACATGACTCTGTTGACTTCAGAATCTCATTTCAGTAGACCTTATACCAGCTAATATTTGTCCTAGGATTTCAAACCATGCTTGTTAAATTAAGGGGAATATACCAACCTTTTTATTTATCAACCACTGAAAAATGAAAACGTTCAAACAGACTGCTACATATGTTTACTTGCATTAAATAGCAGATGAAAATCCAAGCAAAATAGCTTATCATTTAGTAATTGTCACAACTACTTGGCCTTTGCACATCATAAAATAAACACCTTAATAGAAACTACAGCAACTTCTCTCTGCATTAAAAGTATACGCCTAACACTTTTTTTGATTTTTCTCCCTCAAAAATTGTAGAATCCTTTTCTTCCCATGCAAGTTTTTTAATGGCAAAACCAGTTTTCAGATTTGTCATTGCCAATGCAATAACACTCTACATCTCTCCTGTCGATATTCTCCAATTTGAGCGCCTCTCCTACTCATCTTACTTGGCTGTGATCTAAAAGATCCTACGATCTCTGTGAGAGATCTCAAATCCTAGTAACTCCTGTTCAGCTACAGAACAAGAGAAGAAAAGCCTTTCTTAAAGGTCTACTCGCTGCTACTGCAGCAAATTTGTGACAATTAATGGTTGTCCTCCTCTGTTTTCCTCCTCTGTTTGTTAGTACTCAGTCAGGTTTTGGAAAAGAAATGCAGAATGAAATTTGGTAAATTTAAATTTATTACCTAAGAAAATTGTGAAGAAGTGCATTTATGTACATGCAGGTTATGCCAGAGAGTCCGCTAACACATACACCTTGACAGTGCATATAAGCAGATATATTCAAAACTAAGAGACATGTGGATCAAAGAAAAAAACCCTGAATATAAAACTGCAAAATTTTTTCAGAGTAGTTTCACCTAAAACATCACTTGCATCTTGCTAGTTAGGAATCATATCTCTGGGAATCCAGTACCGCATATGTCCAGAATGAAGACATCCACCTAGGACAAACTGCTTTGTGCACACTACTGCACAAAACAAAAATGGGATTAGTTAGTTCTCATAAGCAGCAATTCCACAGAATTTGTAGCATCACATATTTTTCAATAAAGTTCCTAAGCAAGTATCTTAAAAATCACTAATTTTAAATGACAGACTCTAAACCAGCATTAAAACAATGCAAATATGAACTTTGGGCTAGGAGGCAAGGCAAGGCTAAAGAGATTACACAGCTACAATGAGTTCCTACAGGATGCAGAGCAATTTGATTCCAACTCAGTGAAGTACTCCAGTTCACACTTCACTTTAAATGCATGGGCATGAAGATGATGGAACTACTTATACACCTAATGTTAAATATGTCCTTAAGTGCTTCACTGGGTTAGGGCCAAAAAGCTCAGTACCTTACAGGAATGATTTCAGAGTAGATCATGCAGCAATAGCATAGCAGGGAACTCAGGACCACAAATACCCCAGGGCTAAGTCTCTCTTGCAGTGTCCTGTCAAGAAACAGCGTCAACACAGCGCAAATATATGCAACTGTGTGAGTGTAGAGGGGTAAGAGGATGTCTTGCCTAAAGGTAATCAGAATAATTACAGAAATCTGAAGGATGACAAGATCAGAAGGAAAACAACTGCTGCTACTCCCTAATGTATATGCTAACTATAAATTGTATTCCTGCAGCGAAAAAAATCCCTGTATTTTCAATTCCTACATAAACTGACAGTCTGTGTATCTCATCAACATTGAGCTCCAGCATTCAAGTGTTCCCAGCAAAGAAGACTAAGAGCCGCAGCACCGTACAGCACATGGTATCTGCAATGTGAAAGCCAGACTGATATTCAGCATGGTCCACTCACAGCAAGCACCAGACAGGTCTTGCACTCCAAGCACTTCTAAAGCTGCAACACATTCTTTTGCCCAGGACCAACACTGTCTTTAAAGGACTGGACTCTACAGCACGTGTTAAGTACCGTTGCTTGCTGCCATTCCTGCAGTGGTCGTACAGTGTACTTATGACAGTCCTGTGCCACGCTAGCTGTTGCACACACCTCAACAAGCTGCACACTGACGGATGCGCCACGCTCCATCTTCCTGTCAGCTCTGAAGACCATGCGCTTCTGAGTCTAAGAACAGCATATTCCATGTTTGCAGAGACTCCCATAATTGGTGAGAGACAGTAGAAGGATCTGGTCTAAAACAACCCAGAAGCAGCAGCATATGGGCCTGTCATCTCCAAACTTACTCTGCAACAGCCTAGCCTAACCTTCTGTAGTATAAAAAAAAATATTAAAGCTGAACTACATGCATTTATTTCTATGTTTATATACCATAAGCACATATAATTAGCTTAAAAAGGAAACTAATTAGCCATTTAATGTTGTAGGTCCTATTACTTCAGAGGATCCAGATGTCCTTCTATCTCACAAAATATTAAAATACCACTTTTCTTTCAGTGGTATACTGTATTTATTTTGCCAAAATATCATGATTAATAACATCATCATAGTTAGGGACATCAGGTTAAGTAACCTATCCTTTTAATGACTGATAAAGTTGGGATACTTCAGCATTGTACCCAAATATAATCTAAATTCCTAGGAGGGTGAGCCTTTTAGGACACAAAAGTAACTTCGGAGTCACAGGGGTCTGATCTGAATCAGACTAATCCTGAAACAAGTGGATCACTGATTTTTCATATTTAAACCCTGAGAGGCAATGGGGACAGGGACTTCCCCTGTGTGCAGAAATACGTGCCTCACCTTACCTGCATTATGTTACTCTAGGAGATCCACGAGACTCTTCTGAAATTTCTTGCATAGGACTTTGTGAAGTGTTTATAAAGGATCTACTGCCCAGGGAGGTTTCTTTTTCTGTTTTGTTTTGCAGGCTCAGAAAGCACCTCGCAAATAAACTTCACAAGTGATTAGGAACAAACAATACCAACTATAATTCCAACAAGCACATAGGTATTTTGGGATCAGTATGAGACTTAAAATTCATTCAGGAAATTTGCCTTGGGAAAGCACAGAAATCATGCAGTAAGCTATAAGCTAGCACTGGAAAGCAAAGGATTGGCTCTGGCTCCATAGTGAGTTTCACTATTTACTTCAGCACAGTTGTCTCACCCACGTATGGGGTTCTCATTCACAACTATGTCCTCTAACACTGGCAATAGTCTCATAACTTAGTAGGGAGATGAGCAGACTGAATCACACGTGCCCTACGGTAATTTGGAAAAAAATCTCAGCACTGCAATCCACTATGAGTTACATTTGGGAAGCCAAGGAGTGACAGTAAACCTACTGCACTTCTTTCAAGGAATTTCCAACAAACTCCCATCATAACACAGTAAGGATTCAGGGGTTAAGCTGCAGAGTCCCTGGATGGCGGTGGAACTGCCAAAGGCTTACGGCTTGCTTTATGACGGCTTGCTTAATCCTTTACAGTTCTCCTTGATACTTTCCAGTGTTCCTTTTGCCACAGGTCTGAAAAGACTTCTGAGTGTAACTTGAAAGCATGGACAATCCTTGCAAAAGCACCTTCTTCACTGAATTACATTTTTAGCTTCTTGAATTAAATTTTTAGTTGATTTCTTTACTACTGAGGCCATGGCAAAGTCAGTACCCTTGCCCATCCCACCCTCCATGAGCCCAGCTCACCCTCGAAAGAGGAAGCAGCTGAAGAGAGTTGCTGAAGTAGCTGACCAGGGGATCTCCATGGGATACCACTGCCTGTGAAAATGTAATCGCTGCAACAACAAAGAGGTATCGCCTACTGCTGTCTGCTACACATATGGCTTTGGGGGCCCTCCCAAGCAAGCCCTGGAGCTTGCTGTGAGCCCTTCCAAGCAAGGCCAATCCTGAGAGGCATGGGAAACACCTACCACTGAACAAGCAACCACTGATATCTAGTGAGCAACAGGGATAGCAATGCATACAACCCAGTGCACAGGAGTCAATTTGATGGGCCTTTTTAAATTTTTGATGCAGCTGCAATGACATGAGATGTGAATACACAGAACAAGGTAGGAGATGCTTTATCCAGGCTGTAGGGAAAATAAAAGTACGACTAATCCTAGGCAGAAAAGCACACATTGAGCAAGGAGCCTAAGACCCCAGCCTCACTCAGGATGCCCTCAGGTGCTCCCTCAGACACATCTTTTCCAACAGATAGGTGGGAAGAATACTCCAGGAGCTGGTAAGGAATCAGCTTTTTAGTAATAGGAAGAGCTGGAGAAATCACTAGGGCTGACAGAGCCAGCGCTGATGTGCAAAGCCCAATGAGGCTCTGAAGTTCCCCACAAACTTCATGTGCCTTCAGGTCAGGGACACCCCACGAGTCATGCACAGGGACACCAGCCACAACAACAACAGTGTCAATAAGGGCGTGCAGGATGAAAGCTTAGCAAAACGATGCCCAGACTTACACAGCTCTTCCCGTTCATATTGAAGTGTGTGGATGCACAGGCTTGCTCCTTCATCTCCTCCATCTCAAAGATGCAGACAGCGGTGGTGTTCCAGGCCTTGGCATTGTGGCTGTGGCGGAAAACACCCACCCACCAGCCTCGCTCACCCTGGCGTACAAGGCTGGAGGAAACAATGAGGCTTCTGCAGCCGCAGTCCAAATAGACGTGCCCTTGCAAAGTAAGGCCACCTTCTGAGGGGCGCAGCTGGCGCAGGACAGCCATGCTGGGCGGTTCTGTGTCATTGCCCGACCTGGCCTTCAATGTGTAGTAGGGAAAGAAGAGGTGATCTCCCCACTGGAGGGCATCAACGAAGTGTAAAGGCTCCTCCCTGCGCTTGATAATACCCAGCTCCTCCTTGGACTTCAAGTTGACCATGCTGCGCACCGTGATGACGGTCTCCTTGTCCGACTTGGAGGGCTCGCAGCGCAGGTGGTTCGTGTCAGCGCTGGTTGAGTAGGTGGCCGCCACAGCCAGGTACCAGGCGCCGGCCTGCTGGAAGACGACGCCGGCGGTGGAGCCGTCGGGCAGGCAACTGACCACCTCTCTTTCGTTCAAGCGCTGGCGGTAGGACGGCTGTTCCCACACCTGGCAGGCACCGTCCTCCTGGGTCCAGCCGGTCAGCAGGACGCCCACCCCGCCGGCCTCCTCGTAGTACAGCAGCAGGTTGCTGCGCATGCCGGGGGGCTCCCCGCAGCTCTGCCCCGCCGCCGGCACCACGCGGCGCCGGGGCCGCAGCTCGGGCCGCAGTTCGTAGAGGCAGCTGCCGCCCGCCACCAGCACGGCGCCGCCGCTCACCTCGATGTTGTCGATGGGGGCCCCCGGCAGCTCGAAGCTCTGGGGTCCGGT